>WYDK02048847.1:0-14296 GCA_009867345.2 Toxicodendron radicans | reverse complement strand
AAGGAAGACTTTTCAGCCTCAAGTGACTTAATTCTTTTAAGGGCCTTCAACCAAGATTGATACATTTTGTCATAGGCTTGTTGTTTCTCTTCACCGTAGTCACTAGACTATTCAGAACAAGAACTCTCATTGTCCTCTTTGTTGGCAGTAAAGCCAAGAAAGTTTTCATCCACTTCTGACTCACTCTCATTACTAACACACTCTTCATTTTCACTCTCACTCAAAGTGGCAGCCATTGCCTTACCTTTTTTCTTTAGAGTGTTAGCACATTCGGATTGAATGTGGCCATAACCCTAACACTCAAAACATTTGACTCCTTAATTTTCTCTTTTCTCTTTTCTTTTTCTTTAGAGAACCTTTTTGGAAAACTATTTGAATTTTGCTGATACGAAGTTCTTTTAACAAAGGGTTGTTTTCCCTTTTTATTTCCAAAAGAGCATTTAACATTTTTCTTGAGAAATTTAGCAAAATTCTTAGTTAACAAGGCACAAGTGTCATCATCAAGAGTGCTTGTGTCAACATTTAAAAAAGTTCAGAATCTACCTCATGTTTGAGTGCCAAACCTTTGCTACGCTTTTGATTCTCCCATCTTTTCAGATTCAACTCAAATGTTTGAAGAGAACCAATCAATTCGTCAAGCTCCATGGTGTCCAAATCTCGACATTCTTTAATGAAAGTGACTTTGGACATGAATCTCTTGCGAAGTGAGCACACAACTTTCCTGACAAGTCCAGAGTTAGAATAAACTTTACCTAGAGCATAACATTCATTAGATATATCACAAAGTCTACCATGAAAATCAGTAATTGTTTCATCTTCAAGCAGGACAAGATTTTCAAAATCAGTCACAAGTCTCCTAAGTCTAGTCTTTTTAACGAAATTGATTCCTTCATTTTTGACTTGGAGCTTGTCCTAAACATCCTTAGCAATTTCACAATTGGCAATAATCTTCATTTGATTTACATTCACAGCATTGAAGATAACATGGATAGCTTTTGAATTGTTATTTGCAAGATCAAGTTCAACTTTGGTCCAAACATCTATGGGTTTTGGTTTAATTTCTCCATTTTCAACTATGGTGGGGTGTCTCCATCCACTAACAACTGAGGCCCATACCCTTTCATCTATAGATTTTAGGAAGGCTCTTATATTAGGTTTCCAGTAAGGGTAATTGGGTCCTTCTAGGAGTGGTGGCCGATTGGCAGACCCTCCTTCACCAAAGAAATTCATCTCAGCAGAAACAGACAATGTGAGCACAAAAAGCAGATGTGGGCACACACACACATGAAAACAAAATTGAAGCAGAAACAATTTTCAAACAAACACGATGCAGAGGCACAAGCAAAAGACTCAATACGCAGCAACAAACAACAACGGATCACTGAAGAAACTTATCAGAACAGGCTCGGATACTAGTTGTTAGGTCCTATAACTATCTTGAGCAGATTTGTTGCCACACTTAATTGTTAACAACATCTTGTTTGCATAACGGAAATGTTAAACATGTCAAAAATTTTACCAAGTAAATTTTACAGATTATTTTAGTTCTTTTGGCGTGATTTGCTAGCATTCATCCAAGCAAATAAATTAAAGAACACATCCATTTACATGGTTCAGCTGAAGCCTACATCCATGGGACCTGGTCCAGGAGAAAATGTTCCACTATAAAAAACATTCATGGTACAATTACAAGGTTAGGAACAAGCATCAATTATGAAAACCTCCCTTTGTCATAACGCTTCAATTTCCACACTTTGGTTGCACCTCGTTCTTCTATAGCTAGTCTTCACCTCGTTACACTTATGGTTAGCTCGTGTTCTTCCGAAGCACAAGAAGATGAAGCCACACTTCAATCTTCTATCAACACAGCAACGTCAAGAATAAGTTTAGAAGGCTGAACTGTTGAAACAATGTTCACATACAACAGCACAGGAACAAACAATGAACAAACGATGAATAATATATTTCAATGATTAATGCATCCTAAAGTAAAAGGGATTGAAAAAAAATAAGAGAAAACAATGAAACAAAGCTTTTCCAAAGAAAAGAATGGCGGACTGCTTTTTTTGTTTGTCACTTTGTCTTTCACACGAAGAAGATGATAAATAGGGTAATGTGCTAGAAGAAAAAAAGGGCAGACAAGATCACAAAAGTGTTTACAACTATCAGACTTTTTGTAGCAAAGATTTATGCACATCCACTCATGCGAGGACACTTGGAAAGTGGTCCTGAAAAATACCTTAATGCAGAACGAACAAAATAATAAATAATGTCTTTAAAAAGAAATCCATGTTAGACTAAAAGAAATGAAATATCTGAACCGAAAAGTGTGGTAACATCAACTCAGTGTGGCCACACACAACCAACAGAAATTAACTTAAGCAAAGTCTGAATGGATTGTGAGCACATCAGTCATTGTGCTCACAAGTTCATAATATGACAACAAAGATTTCCAACAAAATGTAATTATCGAAAGTTTCCCTACGGAATCAATACTGTTTGGGCGAACTGAATGCTTTCGAAAAAGGGATATCATGAGTTGATATAAGTTCGGATGATGATGATAGTCATGTCACTAGGGCATTAGTATGGATTAACTATTGGTGAACTGTTTTTCGAACGTGATCGACGAACGATGACTCACATGGAATTGCATGTAGTCAATGATTTATCGGTTGGTTAAATTAGTGTACGATGTAGTCCTCTTACCTGGGACATTGTGGTCGAACCTGGTACGAGGCGTATGGTTTATATGGTGTATAAGTAAGAGGCTAGCCATGCCTTATATGTTAAAGCCTACTTGGCCATGCGTTGTTCATATGCTAAAACGAACGATGGTCAAGACGGGATCCATTTACTCGAAAATATAGGATCGGGAGTATCCACTAACTTTATTCGGACCTAAGTTCCTAGATGAACGTTGATAAATGTTGAAATCCAAAATCTCTTATCAGAGTATAACATTAGTCATACGAAGGTAATTTCGTGATGACAAGTTCTGGACATATTGATTGACGATTCATAATGATATCGAGTTTAGGATTTTGACGATCCGTGAATCCGTACTCAATCAGGATATGGCAACAAATGGACCTTACCTACATGGCAAATATGACTTGATATAGGTTTGATGGAGTTATTCCTTCATCATGGTTTAGGGGCTATGACACGTTGCTAGATGTTTACCATAGTCATTGAGTGATGGACAATTTTGTTTCATCTCAATTAAAAATATTCCTAGCAAGTACACAAGTCGTTATTGTAATATAGAGTGCAAATGCAAGGGTCGGTCCCATAGGGACTATAAGTGCTCTAATAATCCTAATAACTATGCCTTGTGAAAATAATTTTAATAAAATTAACAAAACACATAAATAATATCTAATGATTTTAAATCTAATTACCAAAAACAAACCTAGGTCTCTAACTTCATCATAATTATCCAACTACATGTTCATAATCAAACTATTGTTCTCCCCACTCTTTTCTAGGGTTCGTCCTCTTGTCTTTTCATACTATTATTGTATATCATTATGTCTTGGATATTACCGTATGACATCCGAAATTAACCCACTTTCTACACCCATTAAGTTCTAGAGCACTAAACATAGAACCAATTTGCATTCGATAAGGCGTATGCACAAATACGAATTAACCATTCACAGAGCTAATCAAGATAGGCATGGCATCTCTCATTTTTAAGGTATTATGGTAGGGCGTTCAGGATTAACCTAATATTTTAACACTAAACTAGCTAGGGCGTATAGTCTAGCCTAATGATTAAAAACCCATTAAGAACAAGATGATCTTAAAACTACAAACCAATTTGTATTTGGCAGGGAGTATGCTCAAACACAACTCAGTCATTCCATACCCAATCTTGTCTCATACAATCATTTAATTAACATCAAGGTTGATCAGACCCTAATACCAACTAAAGATTGAATTAAATGCAATGAATGAATCTAGAACATGATTGAATAGATCAAACAAATAGAATATATTAAAACACAAGCCTTCAAGTAGATTACATTAAATCCCTAGAAAAATAAACTAACAACAAAAATAAAAACAAAAGATTACACTTGGAAGCCATGAATATTCGTGAAGAACAAAGGGAGGGGAGAGAAGGTAAACCACCTCTCAACTCCAAAATACTTCCAAGCCTCTTTTACAAATGAATGAAAAAGTTAATTTATACTAAAGGTTTGCTAGGGCATTTTTGGAAAGAAAAAAAAAATTATTTTTTTAGGGACTACACGATTCACGCCTTGGCGCGATGCCCACGCACGGTGGCGAATCCATGACAAAACCATAGGTGCTCCTCGACCTGGTTCTAGAAAATCCGTCTCCCAAGTCTTTCTTCCTTTTTGCTCACGCCTTAACATTCCAACTCCTCGGATAAGTCATGCACGTAGAAATCATTTTTTAAGCACACAGAAACCTGAAACTCACAAACATACCCGTGATTTTGGAAAATATAAGAGAATTTGTAAAAGAATTAAATAATAATAACGACAAATCCTTCTCAAATTAGCCATCAAATCAATCAATATGTATGCGTTATTTACACTTATCATTGAGCCTTCGGACAAATTTTCGGATTGATCAGGAACCAACTCATGACTAACCCACAGTGGACCTACATGGTCACACAGATAGCCTTGTGCAGTTAGAGAAGGATGAGAGAGAGAAATGATTATCCGAAGAGGGCTAGCACCTTAAAAGGGTAATAATGAAATTTCTATGTAAAAATTGTTTAAGAGTTAAAAGGTTAAAAGGTAAACTTACGGGTTGTTAATGTGAACTAGTATTGTTTATATGGACCCTTGAATATATTGATTATTCAAGGGGCAAAATTACTAAATGGTTGGAACAATTTAATAGCGAATTATTATAAGACCATCCAAGAAAAAAAGGTAATTAAAATTGGCCCATGACTATGTAAGTGAAACAAAGTTGCTTTTTGAATGTGGATTATTCATTTTTCACTTAAACAAAAACACAATCTCTCTCTCTAAGGCTTGGCCATTCTCTCTTTCTCTCAAGGTGGTTCTAAAGTGTAGAGGGCTCATGTTTTTGGGTCTTGGCTTCATCAAATAAAGGCACCAGGAGAAGGTATAATTCTAAACTAAGCTTTTATTTATGATTTAATGTTCCATGCATCCATAACTTGTCATTGCATGTTCTTTGACATCCTTCAATCATTTTGTTTCACCACCATATTCATATTCCTTCATAAATGGGCAGTTTGAGTACCTCAATTACCCTTAAACAAAAGTTTGAAGATATGATGGCATTGGCAATTTACATCAATACTCGTCTAATGAAAATGGAGTAGGGGCAGGTCTCTTATTAGATGGCCCTGATGGAAACCAAATTCGAGCAGTTGTGAAGTTCAATTTTACTGCCTCCAACAACGAGGCCGAATGCAAAACAATACTTGTTAGAATTCGCCTAGCAAAAGAGATGAGGGTGGAATTGATAAATATTTACAATGACTCACAGCTTGTTGTTTTCCAAGTCGTAAGAGAGTATCAAGCCAAAGAAAATAAAATGGCAGCCTATCTCCAGAAAGTGAGAAGTCCGAGTTGGAAGAATTCAGAAGTTACACAATTCAACAGATCCCAAGAGAGCATAATACAATAGATGATGCTTTAGCTATGTTGAAAATCTAGTTTGTCAAACTCATGAACTTATGTGTACATAATTCGTAATGTGCTCACAGTTGAATCAAACCTTGCATTTTAATTCCGTCTACTTTTATTTTGTGTGCACATTCACTTGTGTTGGCACATTTTGTGTTATAGGTGTTATTTGTTTTGTCCACTTGTGGTATTTTATTGTTTATCTTTTAGGATTATTTGAGACCACTTTACATGTGTCCTTATCTCATTTGAGGGGTCCATTTTATTTGATATATATATTATTTGTTTTATCCACTTGTGATACTTTATTGATTATCTTTTAGGATTAATTGGGACCACTTTACATGTGTCCTTATCTCATTTGAGTGGTCCACAAAAGTTTGTTAGCTTTTCAGACTAAATATCCGCTTTTTGTTGAGATACAAAATGAATATTTGCAAAAGAAAACTTTTATGTTTTCTTGTTTGCCTACCTGACAATTTTTGTCCTTAGCTAGAAAGCACTATTTATCATCTTCTTTTCTTGGCTATCATGTAGAACAAACTAGCACACCATTTTATCTTTGATATTGTGCTCTGATTTTCAGAGAGTTTCTTCTTAGGTTTTGTTCAAGTATCATTTGGATGTGATTATACTTATCATTATTTTGTTCATCCTTTAGTTTGTGGTTCATTTATGTGCTACCAGTTGTGAGCACATTTTTCCCCGTTTTGTTCACTAAATATTGTGGCTGTAACGTTGTTCCTTCGAGAAGACCGAAGAGCAACTTCGACAAGTGAAGCTTGGGAGGAACTCAAGTAGACCAGAAGTGTCTCGGGGTTGAAGTTAGTTATAGAAGAACGAGGTTCAACTAGAGGGTGAAGATTGAAGTGTTGTAACAACAGAGAGTTTTTATAACTGATGCTTGTCTTTGACTATGTATTTGAACCATGAATGTTTTCTATAGTGCAACATTTTCATCTGGACCAGGTCCTATGGATGTAGGATTCAGTTGAACCATGTAAAAATCGCTTGTGTTCTTTACTTTTATGCTTGGATGTTTATTGGTCATTTGCCTTAAAGAACTTAACAAACATTAACTTCAAACTTGGTAAATGGTTCACTAAAAGTTTATTCTATTGTGCTTTGAATGAAATGGGTTATTTCACTCGGATTTAATCTTAACCAAGTTATCGTGCAAAAGACCTAACAAGCTCGTTTGGCATCGACAATGAATGGCAAGGCATCGGGTATAATTCTCGTTGATTTTCTAGCACATCCCAGGTAGAGAGCGAGGTGATGCCAGCAGAACAATCCTCGACATGGATGGATCCTATCATTGCCTACTTAAAAGATGGAGTAGAACCCGAAGATAAACTTGAAGCACGAGCTCTCCACACTAAGGCAACTCATTACACTCTTGTAAATGAAAAATTGTACAAGCGATCGTTGCTGCCATGTGTTGATAGTGAGGATATGAGCTATATTCTTCAGGAGATACAAGAAAGGATCTGTAGGAACCAATTCGGTGGATGAGCCTTAACTTATAAAGTGTTGCGAAAAGGGTATTATTGGCCGAAGATACATGAAGACGCAACACAGTTTTTTCGAAAATGTGATAAGTGTAAAAGGTTTTCCAACATAGCACGAGCTCCTCCACAGGGGTTAAAAACTTTAACCAGCCCATGGCCATTCACAGTTTGAGGAATTGACCTAATCGGTCGTTTTCCCTAAGGAAAGGGAGGAGTAAAGTTTATAATCATAGCGATTGACTATTTTACCAAAGAGTAATACTACACACACATCATTCCCATACATTATTTCTCATACATCATTATATGATAAAAGATGATTGGGTTGAAGTTTACTTTGTAATTTAAACTCAACCAATCATTTTTACCACATAATGATGTATGTGTAGTATTATTGTTTACCAAATGGGCGGAAATAGAGCTTTTAGCCATGATCACTGGGAAGAAGCTCATAGATTTTGTTTATAAAAAAATAATCTATCAATTTGGTATACCCCACACCATTATTTCAGATAATGGAAAACAATTTGATAGTGCCGAATTTTGGTCATTCTGTGAGCAACTCGACATAAAGAAAAGCAACTTTGAGGTTTATCGACCTCAAACAAATGGGCAGGTTGAGATGGTGAATAAAGTGATCAAGCATACACTAGTTGGGATTGTTAAAAGGTGCATGGACGGATGATCTTCCGGAAGTCTTATGATCATATAGAACTACGACGAGGACATTGACAGGGGAAACCCCATTTTTACTCGCCTATGGATGTGAAGCCATGATCCTGTCGAAGTCAGAATGGAATCATGTAGTCGATAAATGTTTAATGAAGAAAATAATATCGCCTCATGCGCCTAAGACTGGACTTGATCAAGGAATGTCAAAGAAAAGCCCAATTAAAAGTAGTAGCGTATAAACAGCGAGCAAGGTAGTACTTTAACTCAAGGGTTAGGAGCAGAGATTTTGAGGTTGGCGACCTGGTTTTGAGAAAAGTTATGCCAGGGAGTGCAGAAACAAATATGGGCACTCTAGGCCTCACATGGGCAGGACCATTTCTAATCGCGTAAAAGCTCGTACCAGAAATTTATCATTGGGAGTATTTAAACAAGACAACAGTATTGCGACCTTGGAATGCCGAGAACCAGAGAAGATATTATTGGCAACTGCTCTGTGACTTGGATATAGTTGTTGTGTATAAATACTTGTAATCATTTAACAAGTAATCAAGCAATAAGAAGTTAACTCCAAACTTTATACCTACTAGCATTGCATAATTGTTTGTGTGTTCGACAATGTTCTAAATGATGCCTGAAATGTCATACTATGAGAATAATCGTGACCTGCAAGGTTGTATTTAAGGCCTGAGACGATGTGCAAATCGCGATCTCATGACCAGAGCAACATCGTCAAACTGAAGCCTGGGGGGCACCCTAAAGAAAACATTTTTCATGAGTATGAAAACTCATGAAGTCGCGAAAAAGCATTCTCAGGGGTTGGGCAAAATTTTTCAGGAGGAAATCGACCTGAAACAAACTTGAGTCATTTCATAAAGAAACCCCTGTTATTGCAAGACTCTAATATGTAAATTGCAAACAATTAAGAAAATAACAAAAATGGTAGTAGTATAAGCAATCATAAAAGATTTTAACATTCAATGAATATTCAAAATGTATCAAAAATGTGTATAGCAAGAAGTTTTATAGTGTTCCCAAAAAAATAAAGTTTTAGGTCATTGGAGGAGCTTCTAAGGAAGGCTGAGCATTTTACTCGGCATCGAGCATGTCTTTCTCCCCAACAGTAGTGTCTTCATTAACTAGAAGGTCGGGCTCATTGACTTGTTGAGAAGTTTCTGCATCGACCGCTGGTGTGGTGCTCTGCTGGGGAGCAGACTGTTTTTCGACGTTCTCCACTATAAAAGAAATGACAAGGTCGAGATGAGCTTACTCATCATTTATATCCTTTTCTTCATCTGATACAAATTCTTGGCCAATAACTTTAGCCTTGAAACGCTTGACATATAATTGATAATCAGGAGGCATAAAAGAGAAGTTAAAGTAAGGATTCTTCTCCCAGATAGACATTATCATGTTGATAGAAAACTCCTAAGCAATTTCTTTTCCATCTTCCTTTGAGGCCTAAAGCTCTTATTAAAGCCCTTTAACTCACTCTCCAAACATAAGGCCATGCTCCCTTGCCATGACCAGTTCTTTCTTTACTCCCACAAGCTCAGCCTTTGTTTTGTTATGTTTCTCGTGCAATCTTGAAGAAATTTTGTGGGCTAAGCTTGTGGGAGTAAAGAAAGTCAACAACTATCATACACTTGCCTTTCACCCTAGATACTCTAATGCCCCATAATAAGCACTCAAAGCAAGAATTACTGGATATTGATGTTCTAAACATTCTAGGCAACTAAAAGTAACTCTATATCTTTCCTACTATGGAAGTAAAAGCACACAAAAAGAATGATGACAAAGAGCAGAACACTTACCAAGAAAGGGTTTTGAGATAAGAATGAAGCAAACAGAGATTAACTTCATGCGGTAAATGACAGTTAAAAATCGATAAAGTTTTCAGAGTACAAATGTGAGCAAGAAGAATGTTTGAACCCTAAGAGATGTCTTTTTGTAGTGGTTACCTAAGAGGCGCAATCTAAGCCATTGATTTCGTAAAATTAATCCTGGTCATTTAATTGTCCTACGTGTCGAGCAGTTACTAAAAAAGCTGAAATGTTTTGGCGATGAGTGTGCCAAGAAGCATGTAACCACATTAATGCGCGACTTGATAATTGTTAGTACGTCGGTTGAAAAGACGTGGTCCTTGAGTAAGCACATTTTTTCCCTTAAAAAATTTGGCGCCTAAATGAAATCTCAAGGAAAAAGAAAAATAATTCAAGCTTGAAAAAGCTCGGCAACAAAAGTCAAGGGCATAGTAGTTTTTAAAGCTCGACGCAACCTCCAAAAATTGGAGGGCAAATTGTCATGTTTCTAAAGAGTTGATTTTGTCATTTTTCAAATGTGTAGGGACCAAATGGATATTTGCCACTTTCATTATATAAACAAAATTTGCATATCGTGAATGAGGGAACTGCCATTTCCAAACCTTAACCTACCTTCACCCACTGTTCGACGACTTTTCCGATGGCTTCTCACCTCCCACGCTCGAACATAAACCACCATCATCTCCTTTCCGTTTGTAAGTGTTTAGTTTACGCCGATTCAATTAATTTTTCTAGTGACTCTTCACCTTCTAGGTGAGTTTTCGCTAACTTTTCGATGGTGTTTCACCTCCCCGACTCCATATTTGAACTCCTCAGCTCGTGAGCTTTCCACCAATTCCTTCGGATCTCAATTTCGTCACCGTTCGTCGGAAAATTAATGGATTCTGACGGGTTTTCCATTTAGCATTCCGGGCACTCCGTTGGTAGGATCCGCTCATTCTTCGCACCATATCGACGTCGATTCTGAGCACCATATCAACGTTGATCCTGGGCACTTCACCATGGTTAGATTTGTTTCCACCGATCTTGCCTTCATCGACACACCCATGAGCGGTTGAGCTCTCGCTTGCGCGTTACGACATAGGCGAGATTGAGATTAACACCCACAACCCTTTTCGACAACTCTTGACTAGTTGGATGAGTTCGATTGACTGATAATCGGTAGTATTATGTATTGATTAAATTTGGTTTCGTTTCATGCTTGATTTCGATGCTTTAATATGTATTTGAATACATAATTTGAACTTAATATTGATTTCCGTTATGAGTAATTGTTGATTAAAATTGATTGCATGATACATGTTGGTTTGAGATTATTAAATGTTGAGTATTGCTTTATATTACTTCGCGTCGATTGTAAGCAAGTTTTATTCGCATTTAATATCATTTCTACTTATGTTGCATCGGTTGTGCGGTTGGTTCATTGGATGTTGTGTGTTGACAAATTGTATTTGTTAATCACGTACCAATTAGTGGTATTTCATGTGTAGTGTTTGTTGATAGCCAATGATAGTCTTTAACCAACCGAACTTGAGTAATTGGGTGAGACAAGATAGATTATACCTAGAGTACCAGGGAGCAATTTCATTTATTTGTCTTGCTTGTAGGTTTAGGGAATCGTAGAGCGCGATAGAGTGTTGTGAGAGTTGATCTCATGTCGAACCAAAACCGTAGCAGCAACATTTTTAATATAAAGTTTTAACTAGTTTATAATTTGAAGTCTTTAAATATTTGCCTTTAATTCATTTAGTTTAATTAAGTTCTTCATTTTCGCAATTAGTTTCTGTTGAAAATCTTGTTTGTCATCTTATGAACTCCCATGAGCACAATCGTTGATGTGCTCACAGTTTAATCAGACCTTATTCTTATTTCTATTTGCTTTTGTTATGTGTGCACATTTGATTGTGTTAGCTTATTTTCGTTCAGATATATTGTCTTTATCGGGTCTGATTTTGATATTTTTCAAGTGTTAATTGTTTTGTTATTTTTATTATTTAATTGATTTGTCTTAAAGTTATTTTTGGGACCACTTCATAGGTGTCATCACATTATTGCTTAGTCCATAAAAAGTTGTACCACTGCCTGACATTCTCTCTTTTTGCAAGCGCACACAAAAAATGAATATTAGGAAAAAAAAGGCTATTTTGATTCTTGTCTGCCCACATGACTTTTGTCATTTAGCTAGAGAATACTATTTATCATCTTCTTTGTATTACTCTCAATGCAGAATGAACCAGGCCTCCATTTTTATTTCTAGTGTGCTCTGAAATTCAGAGAATTTTTCTTGTGTGTTTGTTCATGGATCATCTGGATGTGGTTTATCTTTTCAACATTTTGTTCATCCTTTGTTTGTTGGTTTATTTATGTGCTGCTTTTTGTGAGCACATTTTTCCCAGTTTTGTTTGTTGAACTTTGTGGTTGGAACATTGTTCCTTTGCATGAGGACCAAAGTGTGGCTTCAGCATTTGAAGCTTGCAAGCGGACCAAGAGTGTCTCGAGGTGAAGCTAGCTGTAGAAGAACGATATTCAACTAGAGAGCAAAGATTGAAGTGTTATTACAACATGGAGTTTTTCATAATTGATGCTTGTCTTTGACTCTGTAATTGTATCATGAATGTTTTCGATACTGGAACATTTTCATCTGGACCAAGTCCCATGGATGTAGGCTTTGGTCAAACTATATATGTAAATCAGTTGTGTTCTTTACTTTTTATGCTTGGATGTTGACAGCCATTAGCACCTTATGAACTCAATTAACTCTAATTTTTAACCTTGTAAAAATTCTCACTAAGCTTTCATTTCCGATGTGCTTTTATCAAATGGGTAATTGAACGTGATTCATAATTATTGTGTTAACATTGTAAATGGACCTAATAAGTGGTATTAGAGCATGTTCTGATAAGTTTTTTCAGTTGATCCTTACCCATTCATTTATGTGCTGAGGTGTTTGTTTGTGCTTTTAAATCGTTTCTGGTTAAGTTGATTTTCTATTCAGTTTTGTTTTCATCTATGTGCTCACATCTACTTTTGTGCCCACATCTGTTGTGTCTGCTATGAAAAATTACTTTAATGAATGAGGGTCTGCTAATAGACCGCCTCTTTTGGAATGACCAAATTACTCTTACTGGAAACCTAGGATACACACATTCCTAAAATCTATTGATGAAAGGGTATGGGCCTCGGTAGTAGGTGGATGGAGACATGCCACCATGGTTGAAAATGGGAAAACTAGACCAAAACCTATAGATGTTTGAACCAATCATGAACTAGATTTAGCAAACAACAACTCAAAGGCTATTCATGTTATCTTTAATGCTGTGAATGTGAACCAAATGAAGATAATAGCCAATTGTGAAATTGCTAAGGATGCTTAGGACAAGCTCCAAGTCAAAAATGAAGGAACCAATGTAGTTAAAAAAAACTAGACTTAGGAGACTTGTGATTGATTTTGAAACCTTGTCATGCTTGAAGATGAAACTATTTATGATTTTCATGGTAGAATTTGTGATGTATCTAATGAGTGCTATGCTTTAGGTAAAGTTTATTCTAACTCTGAACTTGTCAGGAAAGTACTGTGCATTAAAGAATGTTGAGATTTGGACTTCATGGAACAAGATGAACTGATTGGATCTCTTCAAACCTTCGAACTGAATATGAAAAGTTGGGAGAATCAAAAGCCGAGCAAAGGTTTGACACTCAAATATGAGGTAGATTTTGAACTTTTGAGAATGTTGACACAAGCACCCTTGATGATGACACTTGTGCTTTGTTAACTAAGAATTTTGCTAAATTTCTCAAGAAAAATGTAAAAAGTTCTTTCGGGAATAAAAAGGGAAAACAACCTTTTGTCAAAAAAAATTTAGATCAACAAAATTATGGTGGTTTTCCAAAAAGATTCTCTAAAGAAAATGAAAAGAAAAAGGGAGTCAAATGTTTTGAGTGTGAAGGATATGGCCACATTCAATCAGATTGTGCTAACACTTTAAAGAAGAAAGGTAAGGCAATGACTGCCACCTTGAGCGAGAGTGAAAAAGATGAGAGTATAATAGGATTTTTCACAAGTGCACGAAATCGCTCAAGTAGTAAAACTCGAGTAATGAGTGTCGAATCCCAAGGGAATTACATTATCAAGTACCGAAATAAACTATTCTAATTACTATTTTATTAATCTGAAATTTTGAGGAATAAAGCACTAAAATTAAAACAAAATTAAAACTAAATAACAGCAGAATTACTCTTGACGATTTGGTTGAAAATCAATGAATCAAAACCTAGGGCACATATTTCACACCAATTTATTCCTATGATTGACAATCATTGCTAACTTATTAAGTGTATTCTAAAGGTCAAATTCCCTAATTTTTCACTAACTTTCTCTCCAACAATTAGCAAATTAACTCTTAATCAACAACCCAAGATATCCCTAAATTCGATTTAGAAGTTAAAAAATCATTAAGTTTTATGGAATTTCCCATAGCCTCACAGATCGCAGTAACTTATCTCTAGCATTCGCTCAATCTATGATTTTGTTACCTTAGACTAATCGGGTTTCATCTCTCGATCTCAATCTAACCCATTCAATCATTCAACTCTCGGATCCATAAGAATTGAAAGCATTACATGCAATAATAAAACTTAGAATAAT
>WYDK02048785.1:0-14311 GCA_009867345.2 Toxicodendron radicans | reverse complement strand
TTCATTTGATTTACATTCACGGCATTAAAGATGGCATGGATGGCTTTTGAGTTAAAGTTTGCAAGTTCAAGTTCATCATTTGTCCACTCACCTATGGATTTAGGTTTGGTCTCGCCATCTTCCTCCTTTGAGGGAGTTTCCCAACTATTTACTACGGATGCCCAAACTCTGTCATCAAGAAATTTCAAGAATGCACGCATTCTAGGTTTCCAATAAGGGTAGTTGGGTCCTTCCAACAAAGGTGGTCAATTAGTCGAACCTCCTTCATTAAAAAAATTCATTTTTACAAAACAAGAGAAATGTGCTCACAGAAAATGATGATGTGCTCACAAACGCAAACGAGGCAGAATAGGAAGAACAATGACACAGTTGCATGCAATCA
This sequence comes from Toxicodendron radicans, assembly GCA_009867345.2. Taxonomy (NCBI): domain Eukaryota; kingdom Viridiplantae; phylum Streptophyta; class Magnoliopsida; order Sapindales; family Anacardiaceae; genus Toxicodendron; species Toxicodendron radicans. The sequence goes on along the minus strand of WYDK02048785.1, from coordinate 13,929 downwards.
GAAAAACACACAAACACAAAAAAAACAACAACCAATAGAGGATAAACAGAAGCAAATTATCAGAACACGCTTTGATACCAATTGAAAGAGTAGAAGCTAAGGAGCTCCCCTGATGTTAGCACATTGGACCTTTGTGTGAGCACAGCGAATTGCACAAGGTAAATTACCAAGTTGATTAAAGACGGTTCTTTGACAGGCATTGATTTTTGATCAATTAAACTTATAAGAGATAGAAAATAACACATCATATACATGGTTCAGCTACATCCACTTATAGCCTACATCCATGGGACCTTGTCCAAGGTGAAGCAAATCCACTATTAATCAATGAGCAATACAAACATGTTAACCACAAGAAAGTTTAAACAAGCAAGAACACTCCCTGTTCTTCTCTACTCTTCTTGCATCCCTTTGACCTTTGAATCGCCACTATGATACTCAGATTTCTTCTTACGAAAAATGTTCTAGGTTGCACTTGAATTCACGTCAAGATGAATGGCCGAAACCCAACCTCTAGCCAACTTAAAGGAACCACGTTCCAGACTTAAGGTATAATAAGGAGTTTATACAATATCAAAGATGATGTCTCAGTGTTGGACAAACATCAAAATAAAAGGAAGAGAACTGAAAAACAAAACACTGAAAAACTTCAGAGTACAAACATGCACTTGCAGAATATTCAGTTCACTTGACGAGGAAGAAGCATGAGAGAGGAGATATAAAGGCTGAGCATTTTGGATCCCGATAAATCAAACAGTATAACCAAGAGGCCACTTTTTCCTGTACACTCAAAAGTGTATGTCAAGTCAAGACATGTATGGGGAAGACTCCCACTTGTCTTGAATAAAACAAAGAGAATCTGCACTTTTTTTCTTGAACCGCCAGTGAGTTTCCAACAGCTGTAAAGTTTATTATATGACAAACAAAAGTAAAACAATATCTTAGACATCATCTTGAAGAGTCAACATGAGAAAGTCAAATTTGTCATACAAGGTGTTAACATATCAGTGATTAATGTGCACACAAGATAACTTAATACTTAGAACTAAAAATAGAGACATAGAGAAGCACATGTCTGCTGCTAATATGCTAACACAAAAAAGGCATGTGCACACACAAACACATAAGTTTGGCAAACAAAAAACTTAACAACTTGATTGAAGGATTCCTTTATAACAATATTAAAAAGCGAAGGATCTCATCCAATAACAATACGACATCCCTGATTACACACAATGCTATTAGACTCTCATTTCCCTTTACCTCGGCGTTGAGCAAGTTTAAAACCTTCACTGTCAACAACAAGGTTTGGAGCTTGAGTGTTAGCAGTATTTAATGGTGTCGATTTAGGCTGAAAAGTACAATTGGCATCAGAATGACAAAATACAACACAATGAGTACAACAAGTTGGTCGCCATTGATATTCTACACGCACATTCATCAAACAATCCATCCCACAATCTCCAGTAGGTGTAGATACCTCTAGAAGTTCAAGAAATCCAACATTCGCATTCACCTCCACTAGAACACAAGCAAAACCAATACGACATGTACCCAATCTACAAGTGTCTTCTATAACACGATCAAGCCCCAATGGCTTATAAGGATATGTTTAAAACATGTAAAGCAGCGGAAACGTTATAAACAAAAAAATTTAAACAATCCTAAGCCAAGATCTGGGTGAAAAATATATAAACATGAACGAAATAAACTATGTGGTTAGATTTATACCTTCGTTGGCGCCTCAACCTTTTCGGTTTTATACCAATTGTTGTTCACCTTCACTGTTCACCCAACATTGTTCATCAAACACTGTTCACAGACATTGTTCATTCCGTTTGGAGGCTCCTTCAAAGGATTTCGCTTTCGATTCCTTGTAGAATCGCATGTAAAATATCCACACGAAGATAAACCACTCACAAGAATTGCTAGATCACTTGAATGGGTTAAAGGAATCAAAAAAAAAAATTTCCTTCATAGGGTGGCTCACGTTTTTCACAAAGAGAGGTGGCTAGGGTTTTTCTTTTAATCACTTGTTATGTTATAATTTTAAAGTTTAATGTCACTTATACAGTGAACATTAAAACCTTATCCAAATTGGGAATATCCTACTATTCCAATTAGGAATAGGATATCTCAAGCCAAACACTTCCCTTTTAAATATTTAATTAATTATTAATTTATTAGATCAATTAATATAAATTAATTTATATTAACATTAATAAATATAATTAATTAATTAATTCAATTTAAATATACCAATCAAATATGTTTAAATTAACACAATCTCACCAATTTAATTATTAATTAAATTTAGGCAACAACCCTAGCAATTGTATTGCCAGTATGAGATTACCAAAATACCCTTATTAATGAAAATGACGAAAATACCATTTTCATAATTTTTCATGATTCATTTTATTATCTTCTATGTGTGTGACCCTTAGGCTCCTCATCATATCAGCAGTGTACGATATTGTGATTTGAACCCAAAAATCGACTCACCGAACACAGACCAAGATTGGTCTCTAGCAAGACATCATGGCTACCTGATAGATTCAGATTCAACGAAACTGAAACCTGTCAATGGTATGGTTACTATGCAATTCAATCATTTCGTCAGCTGTTATCTCATCAAGGCTTGAAGCATAGAAATAGTGTCAACTTCAACTTGGTACCTCGATGTATTCATATCCGATTATCCGAGTGACGACCAAAATAAATTGGATTTGATCACCAACTCAATTCCATTGTGACCACAGATTTAGGATCGTTATCACTCATCAAATATATATCTGAGATAATATCTTCTGCACTCGGGAGCGACGAATCTTATGTCAATCCACCATAGTCACGACGTGCTTTTCAATGTGACCGACGACTACCATATTAATAACTCTAACGAGAATTACGTTGGGCTAATGTCAAACCAAACCAATGTTCAAGCATGGCACTCTGGTGACCTCAAGTCAAACGATCACATGTATCACCATTCATTAGAGGATTATTCCATATACACTGGGGTTACCAGCTATATGGAATCCTCTGATGGGTCTGTCTAGTGAATTTGCGCATGAAGCAAATACCCATGTGTCGCACCAAGTTATCTCCCAATAACCTTGACAAGCAAGATCTGTCACTGTTTCTCAATAGGATCGTTCAACACGATGATAATCTTACCGTATTATCTGTGCCCTTAATTCAGAATAATATTGGGTCTACGGATGCCTTTTAGAATGGCCATCTTATGTGATCATAGAGTTCTCACTATCAAGATTTTAAACACTTGATACTCTCTTCATGATTCAACCAATCTATGGGCATATATCATTTCATACGATCGTACATACTTAGGGTCTGATATAGAAAAAAGCCTTTTATTATAAAATTAATCATGTTTTTTATAAAGAGACAAATACAATATGATTGGTTCTAGGGCACCTACACTAACATGATTTACCAATTCCATTGGCGATATAACTTAATCCATTGGAACATCGTACAGCTTCACCCAGAGAGGAATAACTTTAGGAATTTCTTTATACAAATCCATAGTTGGCTTCCACTTCTGAAGTCGAATCGATTGGTTTTGGAACAACAATGGACCCTCATCTAAACAATGTCGCAAACCTATCTCTGCTTCAAACTTAAAGAAGAAAACTGATCTATCATTCATCATCACATCAGTTAGCCCAAACTTTCGCCATAATTTCTTCTCCTACACCTGGACTAAGTGAAAATGTATTTTTTTTATCGATGAAATACCCTACCAGACAATTTTCCCATTGCTTCCAACCATTCATTGCAACTGCTACAAAGGGTTTTATAGATGGAATGCCTTGAGCATTCAAAGAAGGTGGAAAGTATTGAATAGGTAATATGGTTTGATTGGAAATACATGCAGTAATACTCGCCTAGGATCCAGGTTTTCGATTGGAGTTAGGATTTTCAGAGGATTTCCCAACATCAGAATGTGAAGTAAATGCGACAATCTGATGGGAAAAAAACCATTATACTGACCCCTTCCAGTGGCTAGGCCTCCAATAGAAGAACTGTACCTAATCACAAGATGGGGTAGGCTAGAGATTTGACCAAAGAGAATAGGTTTGGTTCAAAGGGGTTCACGTGTTGCGCTTGCATAAAAGCGGAAGATAACCCAATAAGAGGTCCAGGTGTTCCAATAGCCAAAGGTAGCAAAGGAGGCCCAATCCCCACAAGAGATGGGTTTTGGCCCGAATCCATTGAAGACCCATCAACACTAACAATACTCGGTCGTGATCCATTTTCGCACACCATCTGAATAGAAGAATCAATCGTCATTTTCACCAATTCACCGTTGGATTCATGGAGAGCTTCAGGTCCAGAAACATTGATACTAGTATAGGGGGAATAACAAGGGAATTCTGAAATTTACCATCACTTAAGGAAGCCTCAATAAAATCCATAGAGGAAATTTCACCAGAACTGGGCAATTTGATTATTGTGACCAACGCCACCACCACTCAAATCCTGACCAACATTCGACTTACTCAGACCTATAATCTCACTCAACATACTCGGTTGAATCTAAGCTCCACAAACCGAACTCATATCAACAACAAAACTCCAGGCACCCCTGTTTAACAAATCACTTAGATCATAGGTAAGGATGCCTATTTTTGGATGACACTCAACACCCAACAAGGAGATTTCATTAATAGAACAATAGCCCAAATTCTTTTCCATCACTCGACCAGGCTTTTTAAACAATTTCTTTGGTTTCATACTACATCACATAAAACCACCCTCTTTTCCTATAAACCAGGAAGGAGACTGGCTTAACGTCGCCTCACACTACCCTGAAAACGTAACCAATATCAAGAATAAAGGAAAACACAAAATCACCACCTAAATCACACTCAAACCATGATACCAAAATTGCCTGAAGACGTTCCAGTTAAGAGGATTTTCTTTCTCCCAATTTACTTCATATCTTCCTGTGAACCAAACTAGGAGTAGCTTTGATAGGCTTTGAAACTTCTTCTTTTTTCAATTAAGACTTTAATTATTACTTTCATCAGTAAACTGCAATCTCATTTCAATGAACAATTTTTCATTTATACTTATCATTTGTATCAACAACTTCAACTTTACTTATCACCTTCATCAACAATTTCAATTCAACTTCAATGAACACTTTTCAGCTTCAGTAAAGAATCGCAACTACTTATGTAATAACATCCATCATCATTAATCAAAACTACTTCTATAAATATTGACTCTAATTTAGTCAATGCATCATTACTTAACAATCACCTAGTAGAGGTAGTTTTTACAGTAAGTTTGTCTCTTAGAAACTCAAACCTGGATGCTGAGAGAGCTTTGGTAAAGATGTTAGCTCTTTGATGTTCAGTGGGCACATTTTGGATTTTCAGTTGTTTTGCTGAGACTTGCTCTCAAACATGATGAGGATCCAACTCAATGTGTTTAGTTCTAGCATGAAAATGGGATTAGAAGAAAGAGATCCAACACTCTGATTATCACACCAAACCACATGTATTTTGGAAAGACATAACCCTATTTCAGAAAAAAAAAAAACTTTTGAACCAAGTCACTTCAGTAATTCCTTGTTCTAAGGCTCGGCATTCTGCTTCAGTTGAGGACAAGGCCACTGCATTTTGTTTGTAAGAACTTCATTGTAAAAGATTTGGTCCAAGGAACAAGTAGCACCCACTTGTAAACCTTTTGTCATAGACACTACTAGCCCAATTAGCATCAGTGTAGCATTCTAGATTGAATCTTTGAGCTTTATGGAACTGAATTCCATGTGTGAGAGTTCCTTTGATATACCTTAAAAGCCTTTTATATGCTTGCCAATGTAACTGTGTAGGGGATTTCAAGAACTAACTCAGTTTGTTTACAACATAGGATATGTCAGGTCTTGAGAGGGTTAAGTACTATAATGCCCCAATTTTACTTATATACAAAGCTAATTTATCAAACATGTCACTATCATCAAAGGTTAGTTTGGTTCCTATAGCCATAGGAGTTGAGCATGGCTTAGAGTCCATCATGCTAGTTCTGACAAGTAAATCTTTAGCATATTTTTCTTGTTTCATATGAAGACCTAACTCGCTTCTGGTGATTTCAAATCCAAGAAAATACTTTAAGGAACCTAAATTCTTAAGTGCAAATTGCTTCACTACAAGAAAATTGTCAATTTACAATGGAGTTTACCGATGGATTATTTTCCGTAGGTAATTTTTTACGGAACAACTACCGCAAAATGAAAATCGGAGTGAGGGTAAATTAGTAACAGTTTAACGATGGCTTAACGATGGATACACCGACGGAATATAATACAAATGCTAATATGTTGTTAATTTTTGGCACGTATATGGCGCCAAATATTGAACATCGACTTTGGAACGGAAAAATCCGTTTGTGAAATTTTCGTTGTTAATCTGTCTAAAAAAATATGGTTAATTTTAACAACGGATTAGAGATGGTCATAACAGTCGTAACAACAACATCGTTTTGGCAGGCATTACATTAGTTTAGGGACAGATTAATGACGGAAATGACAATGACGTCGTTTCTTGATTATAATTAATATTAGAGACGGATTAGCAATGGATATGAGAACGACATCGTTTTAGCCCTTTTTATGACTTACATATATGTACTTAGAGAAGGATTAGCGACGGATTAGGAGATGATGTCGTTTTTAATTATCATTAATGTTAACGACGGTTTTAAATCCATCGTTAAGCAGTGGCAAAGTTGTAGTTATATAAATCGCGAACTCAGCCCCAATTCAATTAGCACGAACCCTAACTTTTTTTTTGTCTTCGATTTGATTTCTCTCCTCCATTTTCGATTTCTCTCCACTATCATTTGAAATTAAACTCTACTCTCTTTGATATTTGTTGACGATTTTCGATTTCTCTGCGACAATACCTATAATGCCTTTATCTTTGTTGTTATTTACTTAATTTTTACACAGTCGGAAGAGCAAAGGAAAGAGTTTGAGGCCTACATCCAGAGCATATTTGCCAGTTTGGGCATGCCTCCTCTTCCACGTCGGTTTCCACCTGAGGGGGACGACAGCACCCCCTCCATATGACTATTCTTATGTACACTATTATTATTTTTTACTCATTGTTTACTATTATTGTTGAGATTTTTTTTTATTGAACTGGATGTATATATACATTTTTTTTTCTATATGTATTTATACGTTTTATTCCATTCAATTTGTTGATTATTCCCATAAAAAAAATAAATCAAAAATTAATTACAAAAAATTTTTAAAATTAAAAAAATATATATTTATTTTTAATATAATGACGGGTTAACTATGTAATATTAAGTCGTTAAATTTACGAACTTAACGACAGATTTACGACAACATGTTAACGGCGTTGACTAACGTCATTATTTGGATGTTAAATAGAGACAGATTAATGACGGTTTTCCGATGAACACGTAGCAAATTTCACTACCATATAGAGACGGATTAGTGACCGCTGTTACGACACCATTTAACGACGGACAATTCCGTCATTACATTGCGAAAAAAGATAACGAACAAATTCCATCGGTAAGCCGTCATTAACTAGTAACAACTTACAGACGAAATTTTCGCCTTCATGAAGTCGTCCTAAGTCCATTTCTTTCATCGTTTTAGTGACGGAAAATGTTGAAATTAACGATGGAACTTTCCGTCGTTAATTAACTATGAATTTCAAATTTCGTTGTTGAATTATTAATGACAAGCGTTTTAACGACCGACGACTTTGCGTCGCTAACTTAGTTTACCGACGAATTTATCTTGTTTACCGACAGAAATTTCCTTCACCGGAGTGACCTTTTTCCGTCCGACAGCCACTGTTTTCCGGCGGACCCATTATCACCCAAACACCTTTCCTTCACCGGAGTGACCTTTTTTCGTCCAGCAGCCACTGTTTTCCGATGGGTTAGGCTAAGTGGGCTTAGGTGTTTGTTGGGTTTAAGTGTTTAATTAGGCTTCAGGGTGTTTTGGTCAATTTGGGTAGTTTAAGTGGGGGTAATTCGGTCAAGGGCAGTAGGGTAAATTTGGTGGGGTTGACTCTTTATGGGATAATGCAATTTTACTAAAATGAGGCAAACAAATGTGATTGCAAGTGATCCCCTTTATAGTAAAAGTGATATTGCCAAAAAAGGATAAAGATAGGTTAGTGGAAGTAATGCCTTTTTTTAGTAAAAGTACTTTTACTAAAAATGGAGGAACAAGGATGGAATGTGTAAGTCTTAGAAAAATGGGAATGGCTAATTTTGGTATGGAGTGTTTAGGTTTAGGTGATGGATTGACATAAATGGTATGGTGTGTTTTGGGTTATGAGATAATGGATCAAAGTATTCAATGGGTAAAAGGGTGATGGGTGTTAGGTGAATTCAAAATTGAATTTCAAAGGGCATGGACTTGTTTGGCAAGGGAGAATGTGACCATGGACAAGAGAATTTCAGCCAAGAAATCCTTCATTCTAACAAAAACAACACACTTCAAAATTATCAAGAACAATCAAACTCCAACTCTTCAAATTTTGGCTAACACAAAATGCTTCTAAACGCCACAAAGCTTCATCAAACAATCACTATACATATACACAACCTAAAGCTCTGATACCAAATGATCCAAACCCTCCAAAATGAATCCAAACAACCAAGAATATCAAGCCAAAACGTCACTCTCCAAGAAAAACAAGAACTCTCAAATCGACCAACACAACACAACACAAACATACAACACATGTCTTCAACACTTACTTAGGATCTAGATTCAAACTCAATCAAACCAATATGGAACAAAACCAATCAGATTCGAAATTGATATATTCAAGAACAAAGATACTTACTTGAAAGGAAAAAAAAAACAAGGCCAAAATAAAACTTCAAGCATAAAGGAACAAAATCCACCAACTTGAAGTTGAATCACCACCAAATCTTGCCAAAATTTGAATAAATATTCTAAGGATACAAGAGAACTCACTCTCTCTCAAGAGTTTTTAATTAACAAGTCTAAAAATGAAAATAAAAGATAATTTGGCTTATATAGTAAGTACAAATAAAAGACTTAATAAAAATGGGCCTAATTAAATCTCTTAATGATGGTGCATGATTTTGGGCCTTGCATATCTATGTGATGGATCCAAAATGATTGGGCTTGACTTGAATTGCATGGGCTTCAGTGATGCTCCATATGGGCCGAATTGGACTTTTATTGGGAATGGGCTTGAGTTGACTTGCATGGGCTAGGCTTGTATTCCACTTGGGCCGAACTTGGAATGTGCTCCAGTACTTGGGCCGAGTTGTGCTTGTATTGGAGATGGGCTTGGCTTGGACTTGGGCTTGCATTCACTTGGGCCGAATTTTGAAAGTGTTGAGGATGGACTTGACTTGGGCTTGGGCTTGGGCTATGCTCCACTTGGGTTGAATTGTGCTCATGGTTGGCTTAGGCCAAAATGTCTTCATGTTTGAATTGGGCCAAATGGTCTTGGCTATTTGTAAATGCCACATTACCCTTTCCAAGTGTTTTAGGACTTGGAATTGGTTTATCAACAACAATTAAATTGCTAAGTGTTTTATGACTAGCAATTTGATTTCCACACATGTTTACATGTGTTTTAGGACTTGTAAATGAGTCATAAACCTTGATGGCTCGTTGAAAAAATATAAAGCCAGGCTTGTTGAAAAGAGTTTTCAGCAAACTCCAGGGTTAGACTATTTTGACATATTTTCTCTAGTGGTCAAAGTTGCCACCATAAGGGTAATGTTGTCCTTAGCAGTTTACCATAATCGGGATATCCAACAGATTGACATAAATAATGCCTTTCTCAATGGTGAATTGGTAGAAACAATTTCCATGGCTCAACCAGAAGGTTTTAGTGATTCCTCTTATCCTACTCATGTGTGAAAGCTCCACAAAGCCTTGTATGGGCTAAAACAAGCTCCTCGAGCTTGGTTTGACAAGCTCAAAATGCTTTGCTTACTTGGGGTTTTGTCAATTCAACTTCTGATATAAGTCTTTTCTATTTTCAAAAAGGATCTACAATCATCTATCTTTTAGTGTATGTAGATGATATTCTTCTTACAGGAAATGACTCCCAATTCCTTTCTTAGATTGTGTTTGATTTGAACTGTCAATTTGCTCTCAAAATATTAGGAGTTCTTCACTATTTTCTTGGTTTTGAGGTGACGAGGAATGACTCTAATCTAATTTTGACTCAAACAAGATATGCTCAAGAATTATGCAACTCCCATGACCATAGGTGTTAAGCTAAGTAAAGAAAATAGTGAAGCTTTTGATCAGCCCTCTCTATATAGAAGAATTGTTGGTAGTCTGCAATACCTTACTTTGTCTAAACCTGATTTAGCTTTTGTAGTCAACAAAGTACGTCATTTTTTGCAAGCCACTACAATTGCCCACTGGACTACATGTAAAAGAGTACTTAGGTACATCAAGGGCACCCTCAAGCATGGTTTAGTGTTCCATGGAAATCATAATTTTCTTCTAGAGGGTTATGCAGATGCAAATTGGGCAAGTGATGCAAGTGATAGAAATTCTACTAATGGCTATAGCATATTTCATGGCAAAAATCTCATTCAGTGGAGTTCCAAGAAACAAAAAGTAGTGTCATTGTCTTCAACAGAAGCAGAGTATAAGGCCTTGTGTCACGCTGCAACTGAAATAGTATGGATTCAGAACTTGTTCTAGGAGCTTGGAATTACGATAAATAATATTCTTGTCCTATGGTGTGATAACATGAGTATAGGAGCCTTATCCTCTAACCCTGTTTTTCATGCACGAACAAAGCACATTGAACTAGATGTGCAGTATGTTAGAGAATTAATGGTTGAGAAAAGGTTATGTGTTCAGTATGTAGGAACTGAATTACTAACTTGTTGACATCTGAACTAAACCTTTGTCTGCTCATCGATTTTAACAGCTCAGGGAGAAGTTAAAAATTGCAGATTCTTTAGCCACACAAGTTGAAAATATTACTGAAGAGTGTAGAGTTTGGAAGTAAAGTTGATGTTGTGATGTTATTGATGAATTTGTGATGTGTATTGGTGAAGTAGTTGATGTTGTGATGTTATGATGAAGTAGTTAGACTGTGCTGAGATTTGTAGTTTGGAAGTAAAGTTGATGTTGTGATGTTATTGATAAAGTAGTGAGATCGTGCTGAGATTTGCAGTTTGGAAGTAAAGTTGATGTTGTGATGTTATTGATGAAGTAGTGAGATTGTGCTGAGATTTGTAGATTGGAAATAAAGTTGATGGTGTGATGTTATTGCTGAATTTGTGATGATTTGTGATGTTATTGATGAATTTGTGATGATTATTGGTGGAATAGTGTGAGTACTGAGATTTGCAATTTGGAGGTAAAGTTGTTGTTGTGATGTTAATCTGTGCTGATTGTTGTTTCTCCTTAGACTTGAAGTATCAAAGTAAAGTTGATATGTTTTGTAGTGTTAAAGTGTAGTTGGTGCTGAGATATTGTTATGTGCTAAAGAGTGATTAGACTTGAAGTATCAAAGTAAAGTTGATAATGATGTTGATATGTACTAATTGTTTTCTATGTTGTGGTAAAGTTGTGATGAAAAATACTAAAGAATGAAGTTGTGAATCTAGCTCTAAATTATTGAAGAATGAAGCACTAAGTGCTGGAAATTCGACGTGTTGAAGAGAATTCAGATTGCATCAGATTGTCTGAAGGAAAAAGAATCAAACTAAGAGGATGTTTAGCTTAAGGGATAATGTTAGAATAAAGTTAGAAAAGGTTCTTTGTTAGTTGGTAGAAGCTGTTTTAGTTTAAGAGTGAATATTAGTAAGAATGGGTTAAATTGTAAAAGGCAAAAGTTAGAAAGAAAAACGACAACGTTTTGTATTGTCTAGTTCATTTAAAAACTAAGCATACTGTATCAGTTTAGTTAGTTAATGAAAATACTCAATTTGTCTTTACTCATACAATTTTCTTGTTTTCCTCTTTTTCTCTCGATACTTCCAAAGTCTTCTTCACTAATTCTAAATACTTTCACATAGCATTACATCAATTCTTTGAACATTAAATGATTGGAAAAGACTTATTTTATTTGGAACAACATCATTGTCAACAGGAGATACAATACTAGGTAAATGGACTTTAGTACAAGACTTTTCAATAGGAGATTGATTAACATGTTTACAAGATTTGATGGTTGTAAACAAAGATTGATCAACAAGAGAACTACTAGGACACTTATTAAAATAATTAACATGTGCAAGACTAGGATAAACTGTTTTGGCAGGAACCTCAGATGCAGTATCTGGAAGTTGAAGCTGATAGAGACCAGCTTTAAGTATTCCTTGAAGAAAAGTTGCTTTGGTGGCCTTGTCCTTAACCACACAGTAATCAGCAAAGAATTCAACATAGACATTATTTTCACTAGTAAACTTAGAAATGCTTAATAAATTCTTGGTAATGTAAGGTACACACAAGAAATGAGTAAGATGTAAGTTTTTAGCAGAATAAGGTAAGTAAGTATAACCAAGATGAGTTATAGAAAGTAACTCACCATTCACAACCTGGAGTTGCTCAGTTCTTGTGTAGTGGGAGCTTGTTGTCAGTTGAGAAATATATGAAGTTACATGATCTGTAGCTCTAGAGTCCATATACTAGCTAGGCTGCATCTTGTACTGATGAGGTGTGGCAATGTAATTGATTGTCAAAGCAGGATAATGTTGTGTGTGAGCTTAAGTAAGAAGCACTTGATTGTGCATGTTTGAAGAGGATGGTGATACTGTTTGATGACCAGTAGCAGTGGTAGGTGAACCAGAGTTTGAGTTGATAAGGCCAGGTTGAAAGGATATTTGTGGACTAGTATTGGACTAGTATCGAGGAAGTACCCCAGCTTGAGTATTCATTTGCAGATCTGAGTTACGTCTATGAGGGTATTGTGGAAATATTCCACCTGAGTATTGAGATCTTTGAAAGAAGTCTGGTGAGTCAGAGTAGCCTGGAACCATAAAGTTGCTTCTGACCAGAGAGTTGGTACCATTAAAATGTAATGCCCGCATTGAAAATGCTTAAAAAGGTACGTAAGATTATATATTTCATTCTCATACCCTTAGTATTAATCTTTTGAAATTACTTTAAAGGAAATAAAAAAATAAGTATAAAATTTTCACTAGGGGTAAAATGGTCTTTTCACAAGGAATTTGAAGAAAAAGTGTGGAATTAAATGAAAGCTTTTTAAGTCTAAATTATGTTTATAACAAGGGCATTTGTGTAAAAGCAACAATGACATAATTGTAAATAACTTGAAGTTGAGGGACATTCTAGGAAAGCAAGGATTAAATATCTTTATAATGATATAACTCTAGAATTTTCTTCACTTTTCTCCTCCTTGTATTGCCCACTTCACTCTGTCCAATTTCTCTCAATTTTCCTTCTTCATTTCATAGGAAAAATCAAGGGAAATCAAGTGTTCTAAGGTAAATAAGCTTAGGGCTTTTCATCTCCTAGGTTCCTAAGGCATGAATTCATGATTTTGATGTGTTGAATCATACTTTAATTGTTTGTTTTTCATGTTTAGGTGTTGTTTTAGTTTAAGGAAGGTGTAAGCTTAATTCTAAGAAGAGATTCTAGTTTGGAAGTGATACAAATCAAGGTAAGTAAATCATATTTTAAGTTGGATTAAATTTACCCTAAGTTGGATTGTAAAACATGATTTGATTATTGTTTGTTTGAGTTGAAATTAATGATGCATATGTATTAATATTGTTGTGATGGATATGATTATGCATATATACTTTTGAGAATTTGGAAAATTTTGTGTTGTGGATGAGATGGAATTTTCGGCCAAGCATGAAAATGGCCCTTATTGAGATTTTTTTTGATTACTTGATTATATATTGTGTTGTTGTGAT
>WYDK02048774.1:0-14311 GCA_009867345.2 Toxicodendron radicans | reverse complement strand
CAACCGCACAACACCGACTAGCCTCGCCTCAAGGTCACAATATCCAACAATCCCACGCGGTAGTCCCCCAGCGCTCTTAGGCATAGGTAGACTCCACAATATCCCCCAACGCTCACAAGCATAGGTAGATACAATCAAGGGACATCCCATGCGGTAGTCCCCCAGCGCTCACAGGCATAGATAGACTCCACAGTATCGCCCAGCGCTCACAGGCATAAGTAGATACAATCCAGGGAAAAAACAAATGTGGACAATCCAGGGACCAAACAACATGGATCAGTCTAGAGCTCACAGATGCCCGTCCTGTCCTGATGGGATACTATCACCATACGGTAGTACGGGACATCCCCAATCACAATCGGCTAGTCATCATCCACCATGCTCACCATCATTACAACCACACACATGCACAAGTGTGAATAATTATAAATATATATAAACATTTCATGAGTTGAGTTTCATAACAATCATACACATGCATCTCCTTGTGTAAAATATCAATTTGACCCCTCAAAGGAAAATATCAGTTTGCCCCCTACACTTTTTCATTATCTTAAATTAGTCCCTCAACTTTCTTGGTCTTTCAATTTACCCCTATAGTTTTTCATTATCTCAATTAGGTCCCTCAACCTTTGAAAAGTTACACTTACACCCTTGTCTACTTGATAGGTCTCAAAACTTGCATCTACACCCCCAAAATCATTCTAAGGGTTGTCGCCTCGATCAGAATAATATTGGGGCTATGGACATTTCTAGAATGGCCACCATATGTGCTCATAGGGTTATCACTATCGAGATTTTAAACACTCGATACCCTCGTCACGGTTCTACTATTCTAAGGACATACATCACAATATATAATGAAACATGAATTACATGAAGTAGTAAATTGCTTTTTATTAACATTAACATGAGTTTTACAAAGAGTCAAAACTATAATCAGATTGGCTCTAAGGCACTTACACTAACATACACATTTGAAAATAAAATGTGAAAGATAATGTAGCATGCATATGTCTGACTCAAATGTGTACACAAGTTAACATAAGTTTGACAAGAGAATTCAATAATCTCCCCCTTTGTCAAACTTATGAACAGAGTAACAACTTGATCTCATGATCAATACAAACCTGTCTAAAAAAAACAAAAACAAGATAAACAAAAATCACAAGATAGGACAAGCATAAGAATATGAGATAATACACCAACAAGAGGAGAAACCATAAATAAACATGAACTTAAATCATACAAAGTATTCAACTCCTAACCAAAGATGAAGCTGCAACCAAGCAACTTGAATTCAACAAGCAAAATAAATAAGGTAGTTCCAAACAAAAATAAGGTAGTTCCAAACAGTTTCAACTTTCAACAATAACCAAAAAAAAAAAAAAAAAAACTCCCCACAAACTCCCTCTCGACAACATATGCAGAACAAACAAACTCCCAAAGTCTTTCAAGTGGGAGGGTTTTCTTTGATCTTCTTCTTCCCATTGGCCATGTGTTTGACATGTTTACCCTTGCCAGGAGATGTTAAAATAGTTGTGGGAGGAGAGGGACTTGCAGGTTGAGATATGGTAGTAGGGCTTGCCACGAATGAATGTGCCTAATTTGATTAAGCAACAAGGTCTTCCTCATTGTTAGATTCTTTAACTGGACTCTTGGGAGATGATGCAACTGGAACAAGGTCATCAACAAGTACAGGGTATGTCCCTTGGATGATTTCACAAATTTCTCTAACACATCAAGTCTTGCTTGACTTGAAGTCCCCATTCTTGTCATGTCCTGGGAAAGTTGTTGGCACATATCTTCCATCCTCTTGTTCAAGGCCTGCACATTATCAAAAATCTTTGCTTTCCAAGAGTTAGACTTAGAGAGAGCAGCACGAGAAGAGGATGAAGCAACACTAGGAGCAGAGGCTTGTTGCCTAAAGGAGGTTGCAGAAATCAACCTTATCTTTAAAGAAGGTTCCACACCTTAGGATTTTGGCTTGTGAAGGACACAAATCCTATGAATCACAGAGGGAAAGGGCAACAATTGAGTAGTACTTTTGGACTCTACTGCCACCCTTGATGAGAAACAGATGACGAAAGGATTTGATTGCACAACAACCATATCGTTGATAGGAATCTATTTCACTGAATCCGAATCTATCGGGTGGCCATGATGTCTTGCTAGAAGCTAATTTTGGTTTGTGAATGGTGAGACGATTAAATGGGTATTAATCGTGGTACGATACATTGTCGATACGATAAGGAGCCTACAGGTCACATACATAGAAGGAAATTTAAGTATCATATCAAGAAAATGACATTTTCGTCATTATGATGAAAAATGGTATTTTAGTAATCTCACAGTGCAACTAAATTTGTTAGTGTGGTTGCCCAAATTTAATTATGAAATTAAATTGATGAGATTGAAAATATTTAAATATATTTGGTTGATATATTTAAATTGAGATAAATTATTATTTTTTTAATGTTAATATAATTTATATTTAATATATATAATTATATTAATTGATTTAATAAAATAATAATAATAGTAGTATTTAAAATACCATAAGGAGCGTGTTTGATTACAAGGATATTTGGGTCTACCTTGTAAAGTTTAAGGTTTTGAATTGCACTATATAAGTGTGACCAAAGGAGATATTACTTAACACATAAGAACTCAAAACCCTAGCCTCTCTTTTTTCTCTCCCACACATCACCCTTGTTCTTGAGAAAGAAAAAAATCTTTTTTCTTTGATTCTTAATCCCCTCATATTTAATCTAGCAATTAAAGTGTGGGTTCTTGGTATTGTTTTCATGTGGATCACCGTGTGTTCATTCCTATACTTGGATTGAAGCGAAATTCCATCGTTCTTCATTGAAAGAGCCGCATACAAAGGTATACTAATCTGAAATATTAAATTTGATTTTAATATACCATGGAAAATTAGTATAATCACATTGTAAGAATCATGAGTCTTGGTTATTGAATTAAAATTTTAAATTTTTTCTGCATTTATTAACAATTCAATAACCTACAGTGGTATCAGAGTCCCTTACAATTGATTATACTATTTTGATTGATTTGGAGAATGATTGATTGAGTTTTTATTGAATTAATTTATGATTGTATTAATTTAATTAAAACTAATTTGTGGTTTTTTTTATTGGTTTCACTACTACTCAATGAGAATTTAAAATTATTTAAAATTGATGGTCGGGTGGATATGTTGAAGGGGTGTCGCCGTTCATGGCGGCACACCACCACTGTGCTTTGCCGCACGTAATAACACACGGCCTGGGGCATGGCCGTGTGCAACCACACACGACCTTGAGGGTTTCCATCAAGAGACAGCAACCGGTGGTCGTGTATGGTAGCACACATCCATAACGTGTTGTCACATTCCGCTTTTGTTGCCTTATGTTTTCAGCAGTTTTACACGCGTTTTCTGTGGCTATGCATGGGGATATCTAGCCAAAATTATTTGCCTATGTATTCCCACATGTAGCCTTGATGAGCATTTGCCCTTTTAATCAAAACGCATAATTTGCTATGTAAAATTGCACAGCATATCAATTCTGGACAACCTACAAACCATTGTCGTAAAATCACTCATGTTTTCATTTTGGAATGAAATTTGATATGAGGTTGAATCCTACATGTTGTTGCATGTCTTAGGATCGTTTAGGTACTTCTGCTTTTAATTTTTGACCAGTATGTAAAAATCCCCGTTCAATTAAAAAGCGTTGCTCATTTTCCCGAATGTTACTGCAGTACGCTCCCGTTATAATTTTTTCCATGAGCTGTAGTGAACCAAATGACCCACGAATGGTGCCAATTAAAACTTGACATGTTGGTGCATGTTCATATTTTTTAGATACACAACCGTTTAAGTGCGTTTGCATGTACAAGTCATTTTCCCAGACAACCTATGTAAAGTGGTGTGATGGGCCAAATGTTGGGCTGTTTTGGGGCGTTGTTGCCACCAATTCCACCCAATATAAATTCATTACGTTGGTGCATATTGAATATTTTTGGGAGGCCCAAATTGAGTGAACCCCCATGGCAAGGGGTAAAATAAAAAATTTTAAAACTTGTTGGACTTTATCGCAACACTATAAATATTAAAGGGGGCAATTAATATTTATCTAGGGGGCAATTAATAGTTATCTTAATAATTCAAATTTAATTTTGAATTGTATGTAATGGATTTATTTTTAATTGCATGGTGACTGGTACATGGACCTTAGACCTGACGGTATATGTAATTTATTTAATTTTTAGGTTGTAATTTTAAATAGAGCCTGTGTGGCCTGCCTTCTCTAAATTTTCTCGATGTACATTCTCTTCTCATCTAACTCCTCTCGTATGTAACGCGAGGTTTCTATTTATTGATGTAAATTTAGAATAAAGTTTAGATGGTACTTGAAGATGATGGAGGATGGCGTACGACCCTTAAAGAATTTTATATTTTACATTAGTCCCTAGGTTGACCTACTGATTCCTTTGGGCTCTAGGAATACAATTTTAGTTAGGCCCATGCACCGGCACATATTTTATCATCTTAGAAGTATGATGAGCGTGTATAGATTCACTATAACATGCTAAATAAGAACAAAATTGGTGAGACGTTATTAAAGCCCCTCAATTGAGATATTAAGTCAAATCCGATAACCCGGTGCCTTCCATCACCGTGTACTTAACGAAACCACTGTTCGTGGTTACGTTGATCACATCAGCGAAGGGTATGCTTCAACCAGTGGGAGGTTAAATTACATTGGAGTTTTCCTTAATGGTGATGGGTTTGACTTAACCAAAGCATTGCTTGTTCGCCTTAGTGAATGTTGATAAGTGCATTTGGAGGCATACTAAGAGAAGTGTACTCATATGAATACACATGGGACATGTAGTGTCCACTTTACTGACCCGAGAGTTATACTTGAGGCCAATGGTTGGTGTCATTGTCTAGTATAATTGGTTTTTTGGTTTATTCTATATTTGAGATTAATGATTGGTGCTATTAATTGAAATAAAATAAATTTGTTGACCTACCCAATTAACCCATTCTGGCTTGTTCACCTCAGCGAAGGTTTAGGATGGGATTAATGGGATATCTGCCCACTAGAAAGTCCAACAGGCCTTCCCGAGTTCAATAGTGAGGGCTATTAATCTTGAGTAAAATAGTGGGAGTAATTATTTAATTAAAATTTGCCTTATTAAATAATTAATTAATATATTTTTATTATTTTTATTCTGTACTTGTAGATGAGCAATAACACATTAGCATTGTGATCCATCATCGATAAAGAGAACAGGTTGAATGGATCCAACTTCACGGAATGGTATAGAAATCTTCAGATTGTACTCAAATCCGAGAAGAAGTTGTACATCCTTGAAAAGCCCGTTCTAGTTGTGTCTCTTCCAGTGGCTAATAAGGAGAAAATATATGCTTATCAAAAGTATCTTGATTATGTCGATGTTGTTCAGTGCATAATCTTAGCATCGATGACACCTGACCTGCACAAACAACATGAACACTTGGATGTTGTATCGATTATTACACATCTCAATGAGCTCTTTCAAAGTCGTGAACGTCAAGAGAGATATGAGGTGTCAAGGGCATTATTTAGATGTCGTATGTCTGAGGGTGTATCGATTATTACTCAAGATGCTTGGGTACATACAGAAGCTTGAGACTTTGTGATTCATTATGGATGGGGAACTGTCGATAGACCTTGTCTTGTAGTCTCTCCCAGATTCATATTCTCAGTTCATATTGAACTTCAATATGAACGCGATAGAGAAGACACTTTCAGTGCTCTTGAATATGCTCAAGACTGTTGAGCTAGACATGAAGAAACCAAAGCCAATGATGTTAGTTGCCGCTGCACCCGGTAAAGGTAAGGGCAAAGGTAAGGGAAAGGCTAAGATCAGACCCAAACCTAAATCCAAACCTTAGAATTCTTTTAAAACCTAATGGAGGCACAAGCAAAGATGGGAAGGTGGTTTGCTTCTACTGTGACAAGTCTGGCCACTAGAGGAAACACTACAAGGCATTCCTAACAAGCAAGAAGAAGAATGCACCTTCTTCATCAGGTATGTTTATGATTAAGATAAAATTATCTCCTGTTACATCTTAGGTTTTTGACACTGGATGTGGTTTTCACATTTGTAAAAATGTGCAGGGACTACGATAGAGTAGAGACTCAGCTGAGGTGAGGTGAGGTGAGATGGACTTACGTGTTGGAAATAGAGTCTGAGTTGTTGCATTAATCGTAGCGAGTTATTATTTATCTTTGACTTCGGGCCTTGTAATGGAACTCATGGATTGTTATTTTGTGTCTTTAGTTTCTAGAAATATTATTTCTATTTTTGAGTTAGACAAAAATGGATGTCGTTTTGAGATTTCTAATGGATTGTGTCCTTTAGTTTGAATGGTATTCATTATGGAACTGTGATATTAAATAATGGTATGTATGTTCCTAACTTAAATAATAATCACATTCTTAATCTTGAGAACAAGAAAGCCAGACATGGCAATCTGAACCAAACATATCTTTGGGATTGTAGGCTTGGTCATCTGAACCAGACTCGCATTGCAAAACTCCATAAGGACGGAGTATTGGACCTATTTGACTTACAGTCTTATGAGATATGCAAGTCGTGCCTGTTAGCCAAAATGACTAAGTTGCCTTTCTTTGGACACAGTGAAAGGGCTACAAAGCTGTTAGACATCATCCATAGTGATGTATGTGGATCGCTAATAGTTCAAGCTAAAGGTGGGTACTCATACTTCATCACATTTACTGATGATTTCAGTAGATATGGTTATGTCTATTTGATGAGACATAAATCTGAATCCTTTGACAAGTTCAAAGAATTTGGGAATGAAGTACAAAACCAATTGGGCAAAAGTATTAATGTTCTTCATTCTGATCTAGGAGGAGAATACTTAAGCTTAGAGTTTGGAGAATATCTGAAATAATATGGGATAGTATCTCAAATCACTCCACCTTATACACCACAATACAATTGTGTATCAGAAAAGAGAAATCAAACCTTGCTTGATACAGTTCGATGTATGATGAGTTTTTACTAATCTTCCCACATCATTCTGGGGCTAGGCCCTGGAAGCTGTTACTCACACACTGAATCATATGTCGTCATAATCTGTAGATAAGATGCCATATGAGTTATGGAATGGGCGAAAACCCATATTGTCTTACTTGAGAGTTTGGGGTTGCGAAGCTTATGTCAAGAAATTAACTTCGAATAAGCTTGCCTCAAAATCTTTGTGGGGTATCCTAAGGAAACTAAATGATACTACTTTTACCACCCAAATGAGCTAAAAGTATTTGTTGCTCGTACTGGAGTTTTGTTAGAGAAAGAGTTTCTTCTCAAATGAGATAATGAGAGGAAGGTAGAACTCGATGAAGTTATGATTCCAAAAAATATGATAGATTTTGGACTGGATGATGTGCCACCTGAAGTGGTTGAACATCGTGAGGAGGTTACTCCACAAGTAGTGGAATAAAGTGAACCACCTCAGGTATCATAAGAATTGCGTAGGTTTGGAAGAATACATCAAGAGCCTATGAGATGTGGTTTTCTCATGACTCAGCATGACGACGTATTGGTCTTTGAAGACAATGAACCCATAACCTACAATGAAGCAATATCGAATCCATATTCCACTAAATTACTTGAGGCCATGAAATCTGAGATGGACTTCATGTACCAGAATCAAGTATGGACTCTGGTGGATGCACCTGAAGGGGTAAAACCCATAGGGTGTAAATGGGTCTTCAAGAAGAATACTAACATGGAATGTAACATGCAAACATATAAGGCACAACTGATTTCCAAAGGTTTCAAACAAAAACATTGCATCGACTATAATGAAACATTTTTGCTAGTTGCGATGCTAAAGTCCATCCGGATTATGGTTGCAATAGTAGTATACCATGAGTATGAGATTTGGCAGATAGATGTCAAAACCACTTTTCTGATCGAAAATCTTGTAGAGGATGTGTATGTGGCACAACTTGATAGTTACGTTCTCGAGGGACAAGTGAAGAAGGTATGAAAGCTACAAAGATCCATTTATGGACTCAAGCAAGTTTCAAGGAGCTGGAATATTCATTTTGATGAAGTCAGAAGGGAGTTCGGATTTATCAAAAACGAAGTTGAACCCTGTGTGTACAAGAAGATCAATGGGAGTGCAATTGTATTCCTAGTGTTGTATGTCAATGACATACTTCTCATTGGGAATGACATACCGAACTTTTAGTCGGTAAGGATTTGGTTATCCAAGTGCTTCTTCATGAAGGACTTAGGGGAAGTAGCATATATCCTCGAGATTAAGATCTACCGCGATAGATCGAATAGGTCGTTGGGCCTAAGTCAGAGTACGTATATTGACAAAATACTAAACAGATTTAGTATGGAAGAATCCAAGAAATGATTCCTTCCGATGTCACATGGTGTATCTCTCGCTAAGGATATGTTTCCTAAAACCTATGAAGAGAGAGAAAATATGAGTAGAATCCCATATGCATCAGTAATTGGATCTATCATTTACGTTATGCTATGTACTCGGATTGACGTCTCATGTGCATTGAGCATTTGTGGTAGATATCAATCGGATTCAGGTGAAAAACACTTGATAGTAGTCAAGAACATTCTTAAGTACTTGAAGATGACTAAGGATGTTTTCTTGGTTTATGAAGGAGAGGAAGAGCTTATTGTCAGAGGATACAATGATGCTAGTTTCCAGACTGATAAGGATGATTCAAAATCGCAATAAGGATATGTGTTCTGTCACAATGGTGCTGCAGTGAGTTGGAAGAGCTTCAAGCAAAGTATTGTAGCCGATTCTATAGCATAATCCCAGTATATTGCATTATCTGATGCGACCAATGAGGTAGTTTGGATCAAGAAGTTCATTATTGAACTTGAAGTAGTTTCGAGCATGGTTGATCCAATATAGATTTATTGTGATAACAATGTGCCATTGCTCAGGCTAAGGAACCATGGTCTCACCAGCGATCCAAACACATACTTAGGTGTTCCCACCTAATCAGAGAGATTGCTAAAAGATATGATGTACAGATAAGCAGAGTACCTATCGATGACAACATAGCAAACCCACTGACTAAGACTCTGTCATAGCAAAAGCATAATAGACACTTAGCATCATTTGGTATTAAGCACATGAATGATTGGCTTTAGTACAAGTGGAATATTGTTAGTGTAGGTGCCTTGGAGCCAATCCAGTTGTAATTGACTCTTTGTAAAAAATGTATTAATAATAATAAAAGGTTTTTCCTATATCATACCCTATATATGTACTGTTGTATAAACGATATATGCCCATAGAGCGGTTGAATCAAGGTGGGGGTGTCAAGTGTTTAAAATCTTGATAGTGAGGACCTCATGATCAGAAATGATGGCCATTCTAAAAGCGTCTAACCCTAGTATTATTATTAATTAAGGGCACAAGTAATATGGTAAGACTATCATCATGTTGAACGACCCTGTCGAAAGACAGTGATTGATCTCACTTGTCGAGGTTACTTGGTGATAACCTGGTGCGACACATAGGTGCTTGTTTTATGAGCAAATTCACTAGACTGACCCACCAAAGGATTCTACATAGATGGTAACCCCTTATGGAATAAATCCTCTAACAAATGGTGTTGTATGTGATTCTTTGACTTGAGATCACCAGAGCACTATGTATGAATATTGATATGGTTTGATGCTAGCCTAACGTAACTCTCTTTAGGGTTATCAATACAGTAGTCATTGCTATACCGAGAAGCATATTATGGCTATGATGAATCAACATATGATTTGTCACTCCTGACTACGAGAGAAGTTATCTCGGCGAGATATTCGATGAATGGCAACGACCGTAAATCTGTGGCCACAATGGAATTGAGTTGTGGCTCAAATCCAATTTTTGTTTGGTCGTTGGTCCGATAATCAAATACCAACATGTCAAGGTGGTATATTGAAGTTAACACAATTTCTATACTTCAAGCCTTGATGAGATAACGGATGATGAAAGGATTTGATTGCACGACAACCATATTGTTGCTAGGAAGCTATTTCGCTGAATCCAAATCTATCGGGTGGTCATGATACCTTGTTAGAGGCTAATCTTAGTCTGTGTATGGTGAGACGATTAAATGGGTATTAATCGTGATATCACACACTGCCGATACGATAAGGAGCCTACGGGTCACACATATAGAAGGCAATTTAAGTATCGTATCAAGAAAATGAAATTTTCGTTATTGTGATGAAAAAGGGTATTTTAGTAATCTCACAGTGCAATTAAATTTGTTGGGGTGGTTGTCCAAATTTAATTGATTAGATTAAAAAAATTTGGTTGATATATTTAAATTGAGATATATTATTATTTTGTTAATGTTAATATAATTTATATTTAATATATATAATTATATTAATTGATTTAATAAAATAACATTAATAATATTAAAATATCATAAGAAGGGTGTTTGGCTACAAGGATTGTGCCTACCTTGTAAAGTTTAGGGTTTTGGGCTATACTATATAAGTGTGACAAAATGAGATATTACTTAACACATAAGAAATCAAAACCCTAGCCTTTTCTTTCTTCTCTCCCACACGCCACCCTTATTTTCCAAAAAGAAAAAAATTCTTTTTTCTTTGATTCTTAACCCCCTCGCATTTAATCTACCAATTAAAGTGTGGGCTCTTGGTATTGCTTTCGTGTGGATCACCGTGTGTTCATTCCTATACTTGGATTGAAGCGAAATTCCATCATTCTTCATTGAAGGAGCCGCCTACGAATGTATATTAATCTGAAATCTTAACTCTGGTTTTAATATACCATGGAAAAATTAGTATAATCACATTGTAAGAATCATGAGTCTTGGTTATAGAATTAAAATTTTAAATTTCCGTTGCGTTTATTAATTGATTCAATAACTTACAGTGGTATCAGAGCCCCTTACTATTGATTATACTATTTTGATTGATTTGTAGAATGATTGATTGAGTTTTTATTGAATTAATTTGTGATTGGATTAATTTAATTAAAACTGATTGGTGGTTGTTTTGAATGGTTTCGCTACTACTAAAAAGGGAATTTGAAATTGTTTAAAATTGAAGGTTGGGTGGATATGGTGAAAGGGTGCCACTGTTCATGGCGGCCCACCACCATTGTGAGTTGCCACACATAGTGGTAGTGGGCTAGAAAGCAGAAGCGCGCGGCTGCCATTCGCAG
Source organism: Toxicodendron radicans (assembly GCA_009867345.2). Taxonomy (NCBI): domain Eukaryota; kingdom Viridiplantae; phylum Streptophyta; class Magnoliopsida; order Sapindales; family Anacardiaceae; genus Toxicodendron; species Toxicodendron radicans. The sequence continues at coordinate 3,042 of WYDK02048774.1, read as the reverse complement.
CAGCCAAGAGTTGTGGTGCATGTCCTCGGGCATGGTTGTGTGCAACCGCACACGGCCTTGAGGGTTGTAGTCGCGAGACAACAATCGGCAGTCGTGTGCGGTAGTACACAACCACTAACGTGGCAGTAGCGTGTTGAAGCGCACCGTTTCTGCTGCCTAGTGTTTTTGGTAGTTTTACACAGTGTTTCCGGTGGCTATGAATGGGGATCCCTCTCCGAATTTATTTATGTTGCATTTATTAACGATTCAATAACCTACAACCTTAATGTTGGAATATATTAAAAAGGCTAGGTCAATATTTTTCCCAATTCCTATTCCATAAATAAGTTGGGCCCTATCAGGTTACACAATCGAATTATGCATTGAAGGTGACTACTTCGTCAATGAAATTTTGAATAACACCCTATACAGAGATGTTAGCACACTGGCTTAGAGAAACCCACATTTGGGCCATTTTACAACAGACCCGCCAGTCACAACTTTCTCTATAGTATCCAAATTCAAGGAAGACAAATTATCTACTCTCTCAACAGAAGGAAAAGTCAGGACAGACTTAATCGCATCCTCGTTAAAATCTACCCAAACACCTTTAACACAAATTTGTTGATTGTCCTCACCAGCCTTATCAATGTTGCCACTGAAATTGGCATAAAACTCTTGGACAAGAGTTTGAGTTTTACAACAAGATCACTCACCGTCTTTGGCCATTTTCTTTTCTTAATAAACTCTGAAATCTCAGGAAAGTCAGATAGTTTGACATTTGCCTCACACACTAAGGTTCTATGGACAATAAAATCTTTGAAACTTGTTTCAATATCACATGAAATAAAAGTTGAGTGTTTACCAGTGTGGATTGAGTGGTAACTAATTTACCCTTCTTTTTCGAGCTAGACAATTGAGTCAGCGACTTTGATGATTGAGGGTTCATTAGTGACTTCTTCTGGGTGTTAAGTTTCTTGAGATGAGGACTTCCAAATTCCGTGGAGGGCGTGTTAGTGTAGGTGCCCTAGAGCCAAACATGTTGTATTTGACTCTTTGTAAAAACATGATTAATTTATAATAAAATGCATTTTCTATATCAGATTGTGAGTATATACAATCATATGAAATGATATATGCCCATAGATAGCTTGAATCATGACGAGAGTATCAAGTGTTTAAAATTTTGATAGTGGGAACTCTATGATCAAATAAGATGGACATTCTAAAAGCGTCTGTAGCCCTAGTATTATTCTAAATTAAGGGCACAGATAATACGGTAAGGCTATCACCGTGTTGAACGACCCTATTGAAAGACAGTGACAGATCTCGCTTGTCAAAGTTATTGGGAGATAACTTGGTGTGACACATGGGTGCTTGCTTTATAAGCAAGTTCACTGGACAGACCCATCAAAGGATTCCATATAGATGGTAACCCCAATGTCTATGGAACAATCTTCTAACGGATGGTGGTGCATGTGATCCTTTGACTTGAGGTCACCAAAGTGTCATGCGTGAATATTGGTGTGGTTTGACACTAGCCCAACGTAACTCTCTTTAGAGTTATCAATACATTTGTCGTTGGCCATATTGAGAAGCACGTCGTGACTATGGTGGATCGACATAGGATTCGTCACTCCAGGGGGCGGAGATAATAACTCAGATAGATATTCGATGAGTGATTACAACTCCAAATCTGTGGTCACAGTGGAATTGAGTTGGTGCTCAAATCCAATTTATATTAATTGTCACTCGGATAATCGGATATGAATACATCAAGGTACCGAGTTGAAGTTGACACTATTTCTGTATTCAAGCCTCGATGAGATAAGAGATGACGAAAGGATTGAATTGCACAGTAACCATACTGTCGACAGGTTTCAGTTTCCCTGAATTCCAATCTATCGAGTGGCCATGATGTCTTGCTAGATACCAATCTTGGTCTGTGTTTGGTGAGCTGATTTTTGGGTTCTAATCGCAATACCGGACACGACCGATACGATGAGGAACCTACGGGTCACACACATAGAAGATAATAAAAGGAATCATGGAAAATGATGAAAAGGGTATTTTTGTCATTTTCATAGATAAATATATTTTGGTAATCTCACACGGGCAATATAATTGCTAAGGTTGTTACCTAAATTTAATTAATAATTAAATTGGTGAGATTGTGTTAATTTAAATATATTTTCTTGGTATATTTAAATTGAATTAATTAATTATATTGTATATTTATTAATGTTAATATGAATTAGTTTATATTAATTGAGTTAATAAAATAATAATTAACTAATTATTAAAAGGGACGTGTTTGGCTTGGGATATCCTATTCCTCATTGAAATAGTAGGATATTCCAATATGGAATATGGTTTTAAAGTTGCCTATATAAAGCAACTTATATTCCTAATTAAAGTGAGAGAGTGATATTCAATTAAGAGGAAAAGAAAACCCTAGTCACCCTTTTAGAGAAAAATGTGAGCCACCATTGGAGGAGAAATTTTTTTTTCTTCCTTCACCCATTCAAGTGTTCTAGCAAATCCTGTGAGTAAATTATCTTCATGTGGACGTGTATGTGCGGTTCTATATTGAATCGAAAGTCAATCACCAATTGAAGGAGTCATCAACGCAAGTATAAATCCCTCTCCAAGTTTATTTAATTTGGTCATGTTTAAATATATATATTCTTCACCTAGATTTTGGTTAGGATTGTTTAAAAAAAAATTTTATAAACGTTTCCACTGCCTTGCATGATTTAAACATATCGTTACAAGGCGGTGAAGATGATGACTTTCAGAAGAAGACCCATCAAACGAGGAGGACGAAGTTTTTGTCTCATCTTCAAGAGGTTTTTGTCTGCTTCAGGCTTTCTTCATTGCCACAAGTTTCTTGTGCTTTTTAATCAAAGAGGACTTTTAAGGATCCATGAATTTTGAGCTGAGAGAACAAACGAGATTAGGTTGCGCACTTTAGAGAAAAAGTCAGGTGACAACAAAAGCGTTTATCGCTAACATGAAGTGGTAACACTTAAATAGACTAAAACCCTAAAAAGAAGTTCACTT
>WYDK02048754.1:500-14315 GCA_009867345.2 Toxicodendron radicans | reverse complement strand
ATCCAATGTTTTAATATTTGACTTGTAAAATAACCTTGCATTGTTTTATTTAAAGAAAATTTTATTGAGGTTTATTATTGGTTTCTCAAAAACTCACCCTTCTTTAGGAACCCGAGTCCCACAGAGCACCCGGATCCGATGGGGTAAGGGCCACCTGGGAGGGGGTGTGACAGTTTGATTGTTTTTGCTACAGATTATTGGTTTTTTTTTTTTTGTTTTAGGTGAATTGATGGACTGAAGTTGGTTTGTTTGAAGTTTTTTTCTACCCCCAAGTGCTTAAGAAAAGTTCGAGGGATTTGCTTTTGGTTTTTGAGGTGGCTAGTGAGGGAGAAAGGTTGTGTGTGATTATGTTTCATAGATGTTGACTTTGTGGCTTAGAGGGATTGCAATGGTGGTGGATGGAGGGAATGATGGTGGTGGTGACTTTGGGATTTTGGGAGGGAGAGAGGAATGTGGTTTCTGGTTAGGGAGAGAAATAGAAGGTTGTCCCTGAGAGAGGGAGAGAGAAGCGACAAAAGAGAATAAGGGGGAGATGAAGAAGAAGATGATGGGAGAGAAGTTTGGTAATAGCACCCTTTGTATTTGTGTTAGAACTTAACAATTATTAGCAGTGTTACTTTAAGGGTGTGAATCTGGAATAAATGAAACCAGAGTTATCAATTTGCTATTCCACTAAACCTTGGGTGGGAACATGTCATTTATTCAAGCTATTATTGGAAAATTCGATTATACAAATACCTTAAAAAATAAAAATAAATTTAAATAGTGAATTCTTTTTATATATAATATTTATTCAATTAATAAAATAATAAAGATTAGAAATAAAAAAAGCAAGAATGCCAGTTTCCAGACAGCAATTACCATCAAGTTTTGGCATTATGCTTTTTAATTCTTTATATATAATTTTTGTCTCACATATTTATCTTGTATATGCTAAAAAATTCCCATTTTCTTTGTTTTGCCTTATCTTGAACTTAACAACTCCCTTTTCCCTAGTATAAAAACCATGTGCAAGCTGATTTTCTAGTTAATGAAAATCAGTAATAAATTTCTCACTCTCTTTCTAAATTTTATTCTATGAAATTCTTCAATATATATACATGTGAATGAAAAGAAATTAAAATCTAAAAAAATTGAAAAAAAGTTAAAAATCCCAAAAGAAATGAACCGAACAGATAATGTATTAGTTATACCTAATAATTAAAATAAATTTTAAGAAAGTTATTTATAGGGATCCAATGTTATTTACTAAAGAGCCGAATAAAAGTAATTTATCTTATTACTGTCTGTTATGCTTGGTTTTTCGTCCTTGGCAGTTGGCAGATAACGTATCCCGTGTATTATGTTGTCTGTTTTTGACGTTAACATGCACTAAACACCAGGTTTGATAACTGTGATTACAGATAGGTTAATTGAAAACATAACCATTTTATTCTTCTAAATCCAGGCATCAGAAATGGACATACACTCCCTTCCATTACCCAAAAATTAAAGAATTTCCGTTATTCACCCTTTATGGTGGTTGTTTTCTTATCTTGAACCTGATGAGATAACATGGCTCTTCACATGCCTTTTTGGCGTTTGGGTCGACTGTTATAATGAAAGACAATTTCGATAGCTGGACAAAATAATAAATCAATATGTTTAAACCCAAGCTGTATCACAACTTTTGTCCTCTTTTGGAGGTGATGATCTCTAGCTGTTTCAATTTTATGAACCTAAAAAATGGAAATTGTTCAATGGATTGCCTTTCAATGCCCTGACATTTCTGATCCGAGTCTCCTTTTAATGTATTAAAATAAATAAGTGACAATTTATAGCTTTCAGTAAGGTGACTATTATGATAAAAAAATCAAATATGTTCAAATCAAAGCTGGATCACAACTTCGACGTCTTTTCGGGATAACTGTTTGTTATGAATTAATTTCTTTGTTTAACTAATAAATAAAGTATTAGTTATACCTAACTCGAATAACAAGGTACCATCACGCTACATTACTCTTGAAACAATACTATTATATTTATATTATTTCTTTACACTACTCTTTTATATTATATTCATATTTAATTAAAATATTATTTTTAAAAAAATTATTTTTTTAATTAAATATGAGTGTGATTTTAGAAAATGACATAAAAATGTGATGTAAATGTGATATTACTCCTCCTAAAATATCTGAAAACTCCCAATAACTTCAGAAATAGCCACTTTGGACCCTATGTTGTTTGTTTTTGAGGTTAAGATGCCCTTAAACACCAACTTTAATCACTGTAATTACAGATTTACCCATAGGTTAATTGAAAACATAAGCATTTTATTCTTCTAAACCCGGATATCGGAAATGGACATACACCCCCTTCCATTACCCAAACATTATAAAATTTCCGTTAAGTTTAATAAGTTGGATAAAAGAATAAATTTCCGTTGATGTTGATAAGATTAAAACTTTAATTTTTATTAAAAAAAAAAAAATCTAACTTTCAAATTTGAACGTAAGTCAGATGTCAGGATTCAAAACGTTTTGGTAACAGTCGGGGTGTATGGTCATACCTGATACCGCAGGGGGTTTAAATTTATAGGGTATATATTAGGGGGTTTACAGTTATTATCTTTATCCCGTATGGTTGTTTTCTTATCTTGAACCTGACATGTTCACATGCCCTCTTCTGTCAACTGTTATAATCCTTTTTAAAATATACTTTAGGTCAAAAATTGACAATTTTGATAGCAGGACAAAACTTGATTAATCCTTTTTAAATTTACTTTAGGTCGATCCCTTTGAGACTTAACCAATGATGATGCATTATAAATAGAGACTTAGTGTTGAAAGTTTTTTGCACACTAGAGTACACTGTAGTTAAATATCAGTCTTACGAAAACGCCATTCAGGTATTTCTTCCTGCGGCTTTTTATTTGGGGTATCCCTGATCAGATTTGGAAATCATTAGTATTGTATATGTGTAAATATTGAGTAATGCATGCATATATTCATTATCTATCTCTTGTACCAACTATCTTCATAGATAATACCAAGGTATAGCACTGACTTCCAACTTTAAATATAAGTTGATAAGAATAAGTGAAATTTTATCTTTTACTTAGAAGAGTCAATTTGTTTATAAATTCATTTTGTATTTTTTGAAAATATTGAATATATTAAAAAAAACATTAATTTAAATTATATATATTCCGAAAATGAAAATGTACTCTATATGTTTGTCTAAAATTAGTATTTTGAAAATGAGAAAATGAAAAGGTGTTCCTCTATTAAAGATATTTTCTTAAAAATGAATAATTTAAATATTTTTAATCATATTTTTTATTAACTTTATTATTTAATTAATTTTAATAAAATATCTCTATGCTTTTTATTAGGTAAGTATTCCTGTTAAGAATAAAATATCTCTATACGACACTATACGTATATGTTGTGAAAGAAGAAAGGGTAATTCAAAGTATGTTCTCTAACAACATGCATGTGAGAAATGTATTGAAATTTATGTATTCGTTTAGAACTTATAAGGATTTGCTTTAGTTTCGCACTAATTAGAATTCAAGGGAGAGGCACTTCAACTAACCAATGAATATTAATTATATCAGCATATGTGTATTCGTAGCATGCCTTATAACCAAAATAAATCGATCCCGTTTATTCAGGAGAAATGGATCCAAGAAGTGAGAATTTATATCATGAATCAAAGGAAGTTCCGATAGATATTAATCAGCAGCAGCAAAATCTGGAACGAAGTGAACAAAATATTCAGTGGTTACCTTCCCTTCATTTGTTGACCGGTGAGCTCTCTCTCAAAACAATGAGACATATTTTAATTTTCTATGTAATGTTCATCCAAATTATTTTCATTTTCATTTTGAAGATCGGAACCCAGGTAAGGAAGAATTACGTTTGGATCTTCTTAACGCTGCAACAGAGGGAAATATTGATGCTGTTAAAAGTCAGTTAAATAATCCTCTGTTCAGTGATTCTTCATCAAGTGCGTCTTCTTTATCAAGCCCATTCAGGGCCGCTTCATCACCAAGCCCATTCAATGTTGCAATAACAGAGAAACATGAAACTATCTTCCATGTAGCAGCAGGAGCAAATCAAACTGACTTTGTAGAGAAGTTGATTGATGAGATATCACCAGATGACCTCAAGTTGCAAAACGTAAAAGGGAACACTGCCTTCTGTTTTGCTGTTATGGCTGGTAATAAATCAATTGCTGAGAAAATGTTGAAAAAGAACCGAGACCTGTTGACAATCCGAGGTGGCGGTAATTTGACTCCACTAAATTTAGCTGCTATGTTTGGAGAAAGAGAAATGGCGTTAAATTTATACCGGCAGTATTATAGAGGAACACTGACATTAGATGATAAAAAACAATTATTGTTTGATAGCCTCGATACTATTTTGTACGGTAAGTATTCACGTATTTCTTTTCATGCTTGATTTTAATCTTAATTTTTTTTTATTCTATATCTATATTATACAGTATGCATAACATGATATGTTCATCATAGATTAATATCTGTTTGAATAAAATAAGTAAATGCACAAATCTACTTCTATTCTTTGAACCAAAGCAATTTCTATTCTTCTCTCATATCTACTTCTGAATTTATTTATTATTTTGAACATATTGTATCATTTAGAAAATGTAATTTATAATAGTCCTTCAATATACTTATAATATATACTGCCCTTGCTTTCCAAATTGTGGGCTACATGTGCTAAATATATTTGGATGAATTTCTTAGATCTTGCAAGGGAATTGCTAGAAGATGAAGATGAAGATGAAAATGAATTGGCTATGACTGAATACGAGCATGGCAACGATCTTTTGACACCCTTGCATCGGTTGGCTTTAACGCCCTTCCATCTGTTGGATCAAGATCGCAGAAGTAAAGAAGCAACTTTATTAAATCACGCTCTAGCGTTAGTCGAATGCCTTTGGAAGAAAATATTCAAGGCAAAGCGGGACCAAGTTTCGGATTACTTAAAAGAGCATTGTGATTTATTGTTCAAAGCAGCTCAATTGGGGAACTGCAAATTCTTGGGTAAACTCATCCAACTTTATCCTGATTTGGTTCATCTTAAAGATGATGACGAACGGACCATATTTCACATTGCGATTATGCATCGTCATGATGATTTGTTTAAGTTAATAGATCAGATAAGTTTCAACAAACATGTTGTAGCTTCCTATGTAGACATCAAGGAAAATACTTTATTACATCTAGCTGCAACATATCCAGATCCAAAACCCCTGAGCATGGAAAATAGTTTATTACATCTAACAGAAAAATATCCAGATCCAAGACCATTGAGCAAGGAAAATATTTTATTACATCTAGTAGCAAAATATCTAGATCTAAGACCACTGAGCACGGTGTCAGGTGCAGCTCTAGAAATGCAGCGAGAGTTACGCATTTTTAAGGTAAATACTTTTAGAGCTTCTTTTGTGTCTTATTATTTAATTATCATTATTTTATACCTTTACTTGGAGAAAATACAAATTATTGATGACTCTGGATTAAAGTTTCAGTTAAATATATATCTTATGATTATAACTAGACTTTTTTTTTTTTTTTTTTATAAAATTAATACTAAAGATACAGTTGAATTACAATAGTAATGAATTTATAATTAAAAAATTAAGCTACCAACTTCTTTGTGTAAAATTAATGATTCATATTAATGATGTAGGATGTTGAAAAGCTTGTAATGCCTTCATTTAGAGAATTGAAGAATTCAGAAGGCAAAACACCTCGAGAGCTCTTCACTAGTACACATGCAGGCTTACTGAAAGACGGAGAAAAGTGGATGATGAGCATAGCTAGTCAATGCTTGCTTGTTGCAACAATCATTGCTACTGTGGTTTTTCAAGCGGCTTTCACTGTACCAGGAGGTGACGATGATAATAAAGGAAGGAATGTTGTGCTCCGTATTTTTGCTATGGCACGAGTGATTGCATCATCTTCCTCTTCGATTTCAATTCTAATGTTCTTGTCTATTCTTACATCTCGTTACGTAGAAAATGATTTTTTGATATCATTACCGCTTAAGTTGGTGGTGGGATTGTTAACGCTATTCATATCTATAGGAACCATGATGCTTGCTTTGATTTCAAGCTTTTATACAGCTTATGATCACCCTAGATCAAATGCAATCCTCATTCTTTGTACTATATTTGTATCTCTACCCCTGTTTGCGTTTGATTCGTCACAGTATAGTCTTTTGAAAGATATGTTGCAGTGTTTTAAAACCCGAACCAGACTAGCTAGTTCGACTGGTCCGATCAGGACTCGACGGAACAATGTTGAATAGTTGGTTCAACCACCAAATTAGAGAATCGGTGACCTACGACAGCTGTTGTAGGTGGGTTGAGGAGGATGCTGTTCAAAGCTTTATGAAGGGACAAAGTGAAGAGGAAGACCGAAGGTGGTGTTGGCGTTAGCGATCACGTGCGATCGCAAGGTGGGCTATGCGAGCGGTGCTGATTGGTTGGAAATCGGCAAAAATGGAGCAAGGAAAGTGTTTAGGTGGTGTCTAAAGGGTTGGGAAAAACAGGTAGGAGTTGGAAATGACAAAAAAAAGGTTGAGGTGGATAGCAGTTGCAGCAGCTAGGGTTTTCTGGCAGATTGTAGGGATGTGTTTGCTGGATTTCAAATATGTAGGGACTGATAGAATTTCTAAAGGAGATGTTTGTTGAGTTTCAAACTTGTCGGATTGTTGACCTCACTAGTCCGAACGGTCGGGTTTAAAAACATTGATATGTTGTACTCATTCTGTTTTTGGTTTGATATGAATATCTATTTTATTAAGTTTATATTTGTATTTTTTTTTTTTGGGTAAAAATGTGTAGGATCCGAATTTGATAATAGCAGCTAAGTAAATATCTTTCGATGAATATTCATTATATATGCTTTCCTAGTAGTCATGGGATTGTAATATATAGTAATGAAGTAGATTACTGGATATTATTAGGCATTAAATGAGATAAGGATTACTATTTACATGGAAAATTATATTTTAATTACTAATGACCATAAAATTGTTTTTACCTTATCCAACTTCTTTTTAAAAGGGATAATGTTGTGGTAAAATAGATCTTCTTTCCTAAAATTAATTTGTACGATTCTAGCCTCTAATAGCATGCAAAGAAACCGACAGATACACAAGTAATGAGTCACTTGGAATTGGATTTTACAGTAGCGAAGGCCGTCCTAAATGCTCTTTCAATTCCTGGAAAGGTCGCTCGCAATCCTTGGTCTATTTGAACTCTTTGTTACCATTTAACACCATAAAGAAGGTAAACAACGGTTTGTGGAACGAGCCACGAACCTGCTAAGAGCAACTACTCATCCCGTCAAACTCTAGACTTGTTTCGGTTTTGTTAGGCTTTTCATGTTTATCAGTGCTTGGATCTTGTAAGGATTTACCTCGATCCCTCGTTGATTAACCATGAAATCGACCAAAGGCACACTTTAGGAAAGGGGGGGAGGGGGGGTGGGTGAGCTTCATCTAATATTTTCTCAAAATATTGAACATTTCCCTTAAGTGCTTGATATGGTCATCGACACATATCGTCTTTACGAGCATGTCATCGATGTAGACTTCCATTGTTTTGCCGATGAGGTTGGCGAACATTTTATTGACAAGTCATTGGTACGTAGTCCCGAAGTTTTTCAAGCCAAAGGGCATCATTTTGTAACAATAAATGCCTCTGTCTGTGATGAACGACGTGTGCTTCTCGTCGGGTCCATACATCAAAATTTGATTGCATCCTATATAGGCATCCATGAAACTGAGAAGAGCGTTTCCCGAGGTTGCATATACTAGTTGATAGATGCAGGGAAGAGGAAAACTGTTATTAGGGCAGGTTTTATTTAGGTCGGTGAAATTGATGCATGTTCTCCACTTTCCATTGGGCTTTTTCACCAGCACGGGGTTTGCAAGCCAATCAAGGTATACGACTTCCCGTATGAAACCTATGTCGAGAAGCTTGTCCACCTCTTCCTTAAGCACCTTAGATCGTTCTGCATCCATCGTTTTTTTTTCTTTTCTAATGGATGGGTTGAGATTCAGGGTCGGTGTTGAGATGATGACACATGACATCAGGGTCAATTCTTGTCATGTCGGCGTGTGTCCACGCGAAGACATATAAGCTTTCTTAAAGGAATATGATTAGGCAATTGCGTAAATCCTTCTCTGAATTGCTCCCAATTTTGAGGATATGAGTCAGATCTAGCCCATCGACTGATATTTCCTGGAGCTCCTTGATCAGACCAGTTGAGGGTTCTTCCCTGTGCATGTGCAGATCTAGGGAATCCCTTACCAGTTTTATATTCTTTGTAAGGTCGGACACCATGCTAAGTTTGACCTACACAAAACTTATTCCGAAAGTGATATGTGTGGATCTGCAGTGAAACGTCGCAAGTTGGCTAGAGAATCTACGGGGTTAACCGTTGAAGCAAATAAACAAAAGAGTAAGACCCTCCTTTTAGTGCCAAAATGTTGATGCAAAAAAAACGCACCAATCAGAAATACCTGATTGATTGCGATTAGAACCGGGTAAGATGAGAGCATAACTCTTGGAAGTCAGCAAAGATATATATATTATGGAATAAAGCTCATAGCTCGAAATAAGTAATGCGAGAGTAAAAAAGATATGGAGAGGATAAGACAAAAGAAGATTTTTTAAAGTGGTTCGATCGATTTTGTGAATCGAAAACCTACGCCAACTGTTATTTTATTAATGATATCAAGTTTTGAAACCTGGATGGGATTCTTTACAGTGACAGGCAGAGATCCGCCTCAAACACATAATTTTCAGAGTTGAGAGTTTTGGGCCCTGCCATGAGGGTTGAGGGCTTGGGTTAGCCCGACCCTACAACCCTAACCCTACAGGTTAAGGGGCGGGTCGGGTAGATTTTTTTTTTTTTGTAACTTTTCAAATATCACATTATCAATTTAATTAAATTAATTTTTTACACATAACCTAATCAATGAATTAATTATTCTAATCAATTAATTAATCAATTCTAATAAATCAATAAATTAATCTCAATTAGTCAATTCTAATCAATTAAAATCAATCAACCAATTATCAATTCTAATAACTTAATTAATCAATTATAATCAATTAATGAATTCTAATCAATTAACCAATTAATCAATTCTAAACAATTAATCAATTCTAATCAATTAATCAATTATAATCAATTTTATTAATCAATGAATCAATTCTAATCAATTAATCAATTAATCAATTTTAATCAATGAATCAATTTTAATCAATGAATCAATTTTAATCAATTAATTAATTATAATCAATAAATCAATTCTAATAAATTAATCAATTCTAATCAATTAATCAATTCAAATTAATTAATAAATTTTAATAAACTATTCAATTCTAATTGAAAAGTGTTTAGAAAGCTAGTTTATCAATTTTTCATTAAGTTGGTTAAACACTTATGCAAAATGGGTCCATTTTAGCTTGTGGGTTATGGGTGATCATCATCCTCATAAATCAACCATGCATCAGCGTAATGTAAGTAAAGCACTCAAGTGATATACATGGTTCGGCTAAATAACCTACATCCATGGGACCACGTCCAGAGAAGCAAATCCACTATGATCAAACTTTTAATGTTCAATTACAAAGCCAAAGATAAGCTAAAGTTGTATAACACTCCCTGTTAACACAACGCTTCAATCTTCACCCTTTGGTTGAGCTAAGTTCACCACAACTTGCTTTCATCTAAGAAAATTCTTGGACATGTTGAGCAACACTTCATCTTCATCGTGAAGAATGCCTTCAGCCCAAACTCCGTTTGAACAGCACTTCATCTCCAACATGAAGAATACCTTCAGCTCAAAAATCAACTTGAGATTTCTTCAAGCTTCACTCAAGGGAACCACGTTCCTTGAACACAAATAACAAAGATGATGATAATATATTAAATCATAAACATGAAACCCACAAAAATGAACCTGATAAATGGAGAATAAACTCTTTGAAAATTTTAGAGCACCAATATAAAATAAGAATATTCAGGCTCAAAATGCAAGGAAGAAGAAGATGGGCTTATATAGTCCTTGCAAAAGGAATCACAATGGGACATGTGTCCTTCACTTTTTCAACAACCTTATTTGCAAAAATCAACTTTTTACAGGACCACCATGTATGGGAATGACACTTGTAAAGTGACACTCATTAGACTTTGCTTGGTTGATAAGATAGATAAAAATATCTAAAAAGGACACCTGTACAAAAACCGTTACTCCAGATGTGTGCACATCAAGGCATGATGTGCTCACACTTGAGTAAACACAAAACAAAGAATAATGATTGTGCTTTTAAACCCATCAACAAATATAAATTCATTAGTTGACAAAAAATAAACCTTACAATCTCCCTCTTTGTCAAACTTATGAACAAAGCACAATCTGCAAAAAGAATATCTCGAAATAGTTAAGTCAACAATTAATAAGATATGAGAGACACAAAAAAAGGTTAGCACAAAAGACAAACAAATAAACAAGTGTTAACTCAAAACATAAGAGACAAACAATGTAGAACAAATAATTGTTTGCACAAAATAGAACACAATAAACAATAGAATAAGCAAAAGTGTGTTGGCACAATAAGGTAACAAGAATAAACAAATCAGAGACATGTTACCACAAAAACCAACACATCACATAAATAAACATAGAGAAATGTTAGCAAAAACACCAACACAAAACATCAAACTGCAATGCAATAAAAAAAGTCCTAAAACTTAAGTAAACACAGTTCCACCTATTGGAACAAAAAAAGTTCAGATATGCAAAAATAAAAACAGCAATTTGAAATAGATAGACAGTTTGAGCAACACAAATAACTCCTCCTCAGCAAAACAGTTCAACTCCCCCTTAGCAAGAGACTAAGCCACAACATAAAACAGAACCCAATTGTAGGACTACTCCCAACATCAACACAGAGCAGCAGAGCAGATAACCCATCACCATTTTGCATCATCTACACATCTACTCCCCCTATTTGTTCATAAGGTTTGATGAATCCTTATTTCCGAGTTGATTTGCAAAGCAAATATCTGCTCGCAGTGCGATTAAAACGGTTGCCTGAGGGAGACTTAGAGATCTCTCTTCTGGTAGAATTGGATAGAGTGCTAGCCGAGGAAATTGGAGCTTGAGGCACAGTTTGAGAAGGAACATCAATAGACAAAGATGTTGGCACATCGTCAAGAACATCATCTGGGATGATAGGAAAGGCCGGAGAATCTTCAGGAATGGTCTTCTCAGCATCAGGTCGATCAGCATCAAAAGCAGATATGTCAACATCAGGAGCAGATTTGTCAACATTCCATGCATCTCCAGAAGGTTTTCCATCTTTCAACTTCAGCATTCATTCAAGATGATTTAGCTTTGAAAGACACACTCCCATGTGAGTGTTCATCTGTGCTTGCAGATTAGCCATTTGTTTCACCAAATGTTGGTGCATATCACCAATAGTCTTCTCGATAGCTTGCACATCATAAGATAACTGAGCTTGCCAACTGTTAGATTTAAATTGTGTAGCAGATGATGAACCAAAGGCAGGACTTGAAGAGGGAAAAAAGGCACTCAGTTGGGTTCTAAAGGAACTAGCAGAGATCAGATTCAAGCTCAAAAAGGTTTCATTTGAAAATCTTTTTGAATTCACAGATGAGACAATCTTATGGATCAGAGAAGGGAAATGTAAAGCTTGTGAAGTATTGTTTGTTTCTGCAACATCTCTGATCTGATTATAAATCAATGAAGCTAGATCAATCTGTTGAAGAGTTCCAACCTTATAAATAAACTGAGCCTTTTCAAGTCCCACTGAGGAGTTATGCAAGGAGAGAGACCAATTACACAAAGTGACTTTAAATAAAACCTTATAAAAAGGTGTCAAAACATTGGGTTGAAGATACCCACAACTTGGCCACTTGAAGACAAAACATCCAGTCAAGGTAAAAGCCACAAAGACAAGATCATTTTCAACAACATCTTGTGCGTCCTCAATCACAGGCAATTTTAAAGATTTTCGCACAACATCAACATCAAAATTGACCCAATTCTCCCTAACATACACTTGATTACAATGTGGACCAGGCTTGTCAATCTCTTTTCCAAAATTCGCATAAAACTCCTACACCAAAGTCCTAAAAGGATCGACTATGTCTTCCACGGTCTTGACCCCATTTCGCTTTTTCAAAACAAACTTAATATCAGGAAAGTCATCAAGATTGACATGAGCTTCATAAATGAACTGCTTATTAACAAAATATTTATTAAACCTCCTAAATGCTTTGGCAAAAACAAAAGTAACTCGTTTTAGATAACCTAATGAGAAGTCATAATTTTTCTTCTTTGAATCTGGCGATAAGATGGCTTTCTTCACAGATTTCTATTTAGATCTCTTCACAGATTTCCTCTTCTTCGATGGTGGATTTTCAAGAGAAGACGAGTTAGCACTCTTGGACTTGTCTGTCGAGAAAGATTAGCCCTTAGATAGATGGGATAAGTATTTGTCAGTGTCATTCTCTTGAACCATTTGTCGTTGACGAGCTATTTGCTTTGAGAGAATGACATGGGATTTCTCTTTGATGGAATACCTTGAATCCATGAATGCTAAACGAAACAAATGAGTTATGTTTCTTGCCATACCATGTCACCAAATTGTTTCCAAGATAGAAACATCCTCCTGGAGTACTTTTTTTGTCATCAATGCTCCCAGCCCAATCAACATTGCTGTAACCAACCAAGGTTGCATTAGTGTCATATGAAAACCAAAACCAAAACCAAAAATCACTTGTACCTAAAATGTATTTCATTATCCTCTTCACTGTATTCAAATGAAGTTTAGTTAGGTTAGCTTGATATCTAGCACAAAAACCAACACAGAAACAAATGTTAGGTCTACTAGCAGTGAGATACAAGAGACTTCCAATCATGCTTTTGTACAACTTTGAATCAATTTTCTTTCCATGGTCATCTTTAGACATTTTCAAAGTAGTATTTATAGGTGCTTTAGCATGATTTGCATTTTCAAGACAAAACCTTTTTAGCATACTTAAGTTGTGAGACAAATATCCCATTATCAAATTGTCTAACTTGAAGTCCTAATTATGAACATGCTTAATTCCCCAACCATACTCATTTCAAACTCATTTTTCATTAATGAAACAAACTCATCAAAAAATTTGTGAGATGTTGAACCAAACACAATGTCATCCTGATAAGAGTTTAATTTATATATTTTTATTCCTTCCATATTATGTTTTTTGTTATGTTTTATGCCTAATTGAGTTGATTAGAGTTTATTTTGTAAGTTTGGCATATTTGGATAGATTTTATTAAATAATTAAGAAAAGAGTAGGAAATTCCAGATTTTTGTAATTTTGACTGATGTTGCGTTTTTCAGATTTTTCATGGAGTCAGAGTTCTCAATTACAAAAGTGTTATTCATAAAACATAAAGTAGATGAACCAATCTTTCCAGGAAGGTTTTATGGATGAAAATCCGAGTTTGTTTGGGCCCTCGTTAGTTGTTGCAAAACCGGACTTGGAATCCTGTTCGCGGTAGGATTTCCTGGCTGAGTATCGAGTCTTCGAATGGGCCTAACGGGAGCTTCAGATATCTAAATCCGGTGATTCAAAAGCTCAAATTCATCTAAACATACAGGGATACAACTTTTATGAAGTGACCAAGCCCAGAAAATTTCATTGTGATAATCCTGATCCAAGCTGGAACACGAATTCTGTTTTCCATATCTTATAAGGAT
>WYDK02048688.1:0-14326 GCA_009867345.2 Toxicodendron radicans | reverse complement strand
AGGATCTGAACAGGCCTGTCTATAAGAACATGGTTCATGCAAACTAGAAACATTAGCTAAAAAATCAACATAAGAAGCAGTTAAAGAAGAAGGCAGTATATAAGGGTAAGTAGGAGGTGTATGGGGTGAAGATTTTGGTGAAGTAATAGTTGTAAAAAAAGTTATGGAAGTTGGCAAAGTAGTTGTAGTATTTAAGACATAATCATTCATCCATTTCGGAGTGGATTTGATCCTATGACTATGCCTAAGTGGAACAGGAGAAGAAGTGTGAGTAGAAGATTCCAAGTTATCAAAACCAACTTGTGCATCAGTAGAATATGTGTCATTATGTAAAGTAGCAAAGTCATCATTATCAAGTGGTAGAGCAAAAGAAGAAATAGGAGAATTATGTAAAGGTGAAACGGTAGTAGAATTAGGTAACGGTGAAGTTGGAATAGGTATAGGATGAAAACTAAAATTGATATCTGATGGGGAAGTATCTGGTTGAGTGAAAATTATAGGTAAAACTGTAGATTCAGAATTATCAGAAATGTTGGAAAAGGGAAAATGAGATTCATGAAAAATAACATCTCTAGAGGTAAAGATTTGTTGGGAATGAAGGTCATAAAGTTGGTATGCCTTTTGACCAGGGACATAACCAATAAAGCAACACTTGATGGCCCTAGAATCAAATTTTGATTTATGTGGTTTAGTGTTTGTTGCAGAGCATAAGCAACCAAAGCATTTGAGGTTAGAATAATCTGGAAATTTGTTATGAAGAACCCGGTAAGGTGATTTCCAGTTAAGAATTGAGGTTGGTAATCAATTTATGATGTATGTGGCCATAAGTATTGCATGACCCCAAAATTTTAAAGGTAAGTGTGCTTGGAAAAGTAAAGCTCTTGCCACTTGTAAAAGATGTCTATGTTTTCTCTCCACAACTCCATTTTGTTGTGGAGTGTAGACACAAGACTTTTGATGAATAATGCCTAATTCCTGAAACAAACGTTGGCAATCTGAATTGACAAATTCTGTGCCATTATCACTCCTAATTTGTTTAACCTTAAGATTAAATTGAGTGTTGACTTGAGTGAAAAAAAATTTTAATGTGGAGACAACTTGTGTTTTGTGATGAAGCAAAAAGGTCCAAAGGGCTCTACTGTGATCTTCCACTAAAGTAAGTACATAATGTGCACCACTCAAAGATTGTAATTTGTATGGACCCCAAAGATCAACATGTACCAGGTCAAACAAGTTTTCTGTAACAGTAATACTAATTGGAAAAGAAAGTCTATGTTGCTTTGCCTTGTGACAAACTTCGCAGGATTCAAATGAAATATTCAAAAGAGAAATAAAATCTAAATGTTTTAGAGTAGACAAGGAAGCATGACCAAACCTCTTATGCCAAAGAGGAACTGAAATTTTATTCAAAGAAGAAAGTTGACAAGCATGTGAAAGATCAGCTATTTCAGCTGTCTGCACAGTTTCATTACAAGGAAAAACATCAACTGATTTAGTTGAAATGCTTGTTTTATTACACAAACTAGAAGGCCGAAATGTAGGACAATTTTTGTCTAAAATGTACAACTTCCCAACCAACTTTCCAACTGCCAAGATGACCTCAGTCTGTAGGTCCTGCAATAAACAATAAGTAGGATAAAAGGTAAACTTTATATGTGCAGTAGATGCAAGTTTTGAGACAAACAAAAGATTGTACTTAAAACTAGGGATATGAAGCACATCTTGTAAAACAATTTTTTTTGTTAAGGCAACATTTCCAGTATGTTTAACAAATTTGACTAAGCCATCTGGAAGAGAAACTGGGATAGCATGGGTGACAGACTTAGGTTCATTTAAGAGAGATAAACTACCACTCATGTGATTTGAAGCCCCAGTATCTAGAATCCAATTACCATGTTCAAATTTTTCAGAACTTTGTAAAGCTAAAATAATACCTGCAAAATCTCTAGGATGAGCAAAATTGACTCTGACTCCTTTAGATGGCAGCTGGCCTTTCATCAATCTCATCATTTCTTGCATCAAATCAGTAAGTGTCTGACTTTGTGTTTCTTTTTTATCTTGAAACCCTTCATTCTCAAATCCCAGTGGAGTCTCTGCCTTATTAGCCACATTACGATTGACTACTTTTCCTTGCTTTTCTTTTAACTCCTTATACCAATCAGGATAACCAGTGAGTTTAAAGCAATTCTCTCTAGTGTGACCAGTAAGATTACAATGAGTACAATGCCTATCTGCATTTTTCTTCTTAGAATCTTGCTTTCTGTATCCATTGGCATTATAACTATTTCCAGTACTACCAGTTTATTGTGCTCTAACCATCATAGCTGCATGATTTGCACTTTCTGAGAAATTCACTTGAACAGCTCTTTGTTTTTCTACTCTTAGAACCATTGAATAAGCTTTGTTAATGCTTGGTAAGGGATCCATTACCAACACTTGGTTTCTGATGTGATCAAATGTATCATTTAAGCCCATCAAAAATTGTATCAATCTACTAGAAGAAGTACTCTCAGCAACTGCCTTTGCAGTACCACAAGTGCATTCAGGTAAGGGCATTAAACAATTTAGCTCATCCCATAATTTCTTGAGTTTAGTGTAGTACTGTGAAACTGACATGTTTACTTGAGAAATTGAAGCTATTTATCTCTGTATCTGATACAATAAAGGTTCATTATTTTCCCCATAGTGCTCCTCTAACTCATACCAAAGCTCTCTAGCTGAAGTGGTATAAAGAAATGCATCAACGATTTCTTTAGAAATTGAATTCAGTATCCATGATGTAACCATGCAATCTACTCTAGTCCAGGCATCAAATTCAGGGGAATCATCACTAGGTCTTTTGTTCTTCCCATTAATAAAACCTAATTTCATCTTTGCTCCCAAGGCTATTCTAACTGACCTACTCCAAGCTAAGTAGTTATTGTTTCCAACAAGAGGAGAAGAAACAAGAGTCATACCAGGATGATCAGAGCCTTGAAGAGAAAGATGACTTGCAAGATTGTTCGATAACATCTCCTTCGCCATCGAGTTTGATTCAACACGAATTGAAGGCCGTTCAGTATGTATTTGCTCTGATTCGTCCCCCATAGGTAAGATCCAAGCTTGATTGAAGCAAATTTTGCTAGAAATTAAGTAAATTTCCAAGATTTTAGTAAAAAAAAAGTTAGGTCTCAGACTCGTGTTGCTCTGATACCATGAAAAGTCTTTAAACTGAAGAGAGAATATCACACTCTTACTTGCATTAACAGTGAACAAAAGTTTATATACAAAAGGATAAGCTGACAGCTCAGCTCAATTAGTTACTAACCACCTAAACTAATTACAACTGTAACTAATTAACAAAGTTAACAAACTAACACTAAGGACAGTAGAAAATATATATACATATCCAGAATACATAACTTAACACTAATCTCCTAATTCTCGCATCTATAATGGTACTTGAACTTAGGAGACTCACCAATTCTCTTGTGCATAAGGATAAAACTTGCATTACTAGAGTGAACAGATAAGGAGAGAGCGGATCACCTTGTCTTAGGCCTCTCTTACCAGGAAAAAAAACCATGAATCTGTCTATTAATAGAGATTGAGAAAGAAGGTGTGATGCATTCTCGGATCCACTCAATCATCTAGCGCGGGAACTCATACATACTCAAGCTTTGTAACAGGAAGCCCCAATCCACACTTTCATAGGGCTTCTGGATATCCACCTTAAAGGCACACCTCGAAGTCCAGTATTCCTATAATAGTTTCGAAAAATTCCGTGGGCCAATAAGATGTTATCACTAGTTCTTCTACCCGGAACAAAAGCAGATTGGGTCTAATCAACAACATCCTCAAGGCTGTCCTTTAACCGTTTATCAAGAATTTTAGAGATACATTTGTACATCACATTGCAGCAAGAGATAGGCCTAAAATCAGTCACACTTAGGGAACCTCATTTTTTGGCACTAAGGCAAGGATGGTAGCATTTACTTCTTTTAAGCAACCTGCAGCCACACCTAAAAAAAAATCAAAGACAGCGGAAGCCACCTCATGACCCACAACATCCTAAGAATTCTTAAAAAATTTAGTAGAAAACTCATCTGGCCCTGGGACTTTGTCATCCCCAATAGAGAACATCAGCGAACGAACCTCATCTTCAGTGACAAGACGCATCATAGAGGCACAGTGCGACTCAGAAATCTGGTTGGGAAAAGATCATGCATTCCTTCTATACTAGAAACGGGAGGAGTTGTATCAAGGAGATTTTTGTAGCAAGTAAGAAAAGCCTCGGGCATATCCCTAACCTCCACCATATCACCCGAATCTGGAAGAATCCTATCAATTCTGGAAGTCAGCAACGATTTATGGAAGAATGCCGAATTCTGATCTCCTACACTAAGCCAGTGGATTTTGGATTTTTGCTTGAGAAACCTTTCCTCATCTAGGAGAGCCTCTCTCTAGAGGCAGTTTAGAAAACTACTTTATGCTCAAGCAGCTCGCTGTTACCAGGATCACGGTCAAGGGAACTTTGGATGAGATCAACCTCCCGTCTGAGCACCTCAACCTTTCTACTTAAGTGACCCTAACCACTGAGTACATAGGAACTCCCAGAGTACTTTACCGTTATTTATTCTTAGTATGATAAATAAATTTTATCATTTTAATTTTAAATAGCTTAAACACATCAAACTAAAATTTAATTGTAAACTGAATTCTTAGATATAATTAGTGAACTCATTTTCAAATTTTAAAAATACAAAATTAAATTTCTTATTGTTATTTCCAAATTCAGTTTTTAAAACAAAATTGGCGTGGAGAATGGAGAAATTAAAAATAATAATAATAATTCTAAATTCTATTTGGATTTAAAAGTTTATGAAAATTAATAAAATTCTGATTTAGACTTAGATTAAAGAGTAAAGATGTTATTTTTATAATTTAGAATACAAAATTAGGAATTATGGTCTTATTTCCCAAGTTATAAACACAAATATTATCTTTTTTTTTTTTTTTTTTGTGAGTTCAAATCACCACGACTACTAATGAAAGGTAGTCACTGAGGTGTTTATCCAGTCGTTAATATTTCTCAAGTCAATATTTTTTACTATAAAAATCTTGATAGGCTAGAAATTTATATTCGTGCCCTTCCTCTATCAGTTATACTCTAACTTTATACACTGTTAGGGGTTTTTGTGTTCACTTTTCTATTCATCTCTTGCAACCTCATTTTCTGAAAAAACAAAAAATAAAAAAACATTTGTAAATTTATTTTACGTTTAATGTTATTGTTAAAAACAATTTTTTGTTGTTAGTTGTTTTTTTGTTTTTTGTTTTTTGAATTGTGTATGGGATAAGACTTATCAAAGCCCAACTATACTCCCAAAAGGTCGGGATAAAAGAGTCCAATGCGGAGGAACGAGATTTCTTGTTCCAAGTTGAGAATTTTATTTTTTTTCGTTTTTACATTAATATATAATTTATATTAAATGAATTAATAAGTAAAAATAATATTAAAATAATATCTTATCAGTATTATTTTTAATAGTTATAATTTATATATTCCCATTAATAATATTATTGAAATATTTTAATTTATTATCTAAAATAAAAAATATTATCTGAATAATAATAAATATTTTTATTTATGAAAATAATAATTTAAAAATCAGGTTTTTATTTTCAACTCCTCCCCTTCACAATTCACAAATTCAGTCGAAAATGTTTCTTAAAACTTCACTTGTTTCTTCAAAATCAGCTTTAAAACTTATTAGATTTTCATCTTCATTTTCACTTTCCCAAAATCAACTCACTAAATCACCCAAACACCATCCGCAACTTTATAATTTCCTCCATGTAAACTGCAGATCTGGTAACTTCTCTCTTGATGAAGCTCTTCATTTCTTCGATTACATGATTCATATGCACCCCACTCCTCCTATCCCATCATTCCGTGTTTTGTTTACTTCACTCGCTAAGAAAAAACATTATGATCAACTCCTTTTGCTGTACACAAGGTTCGTTTCTGCTGGGCTGTTGTCTGATTTTATTATTTTGAACATTGTCATTAATTGCTTATGCAAAAGAGGTAGGGTTTATGATGGTTTTGTTGTTTTTGGGAGTATTTTTAGGAGGGGTTTTTCCCCAAATGCTGTGACTTTTAATTGTCTCATTAAAGGTCTTTGTATGGAGGGTAAGATTAATAAGGCGATTGAATTGTTTGGGAAAATGGGTACTTTTGGTTGTACGCGTAATATTGTTACTTACAATAGTATTATTGATGGTCTTTGCAAATATGGGTTAATAGACAAGGCGAAAAAACTTTTTACAGAAATTAAGACTAGGGGCATTAACCCAGACGTGGTTACTTACAACTCTCTAATTTATGGTTTGAGTAATACATCTAATGGGGAGGATGCTAAAACTTTGTTTATGGAGATGTTGGATGAAGGTGTAACGCCTAACATAGTGACATTTAGTGTGGTAATGGATGATCTTTGTAAGAATGGAAAGATGGACGAAGCCAATAGATTGCTCCAACTGATGATTAATAGAGGTGTTCATCCCAACACAATTACTTATAACACAATTTTGAGTGGTTATTGCTTGGAAGGTAGAATTGACGATGCAAGAAATCTATTTGATTCTATGGCAAGTAAGGGGTGTAAGCCTGATGTTGTTAGCTACAATATTTTGATGGACGGTTTTTGCTTGGCAAATAAAATTGATGATGCTAAAGAGTTGTTTGCTTCGATGTTGAATAAGGGATGCATGCCTGATGTAGTTAACTACAATACTCTAATCAATTGGTATAGTAAGAATTGTAAAGTTGATGAAGCTATGAGTCTTTATAGGGAAATGACTTCAAAGGGAGTTAGGCCAACAGTTGTTACTTATAGCACCTTGCTGACTGGCCTTTTTATGATTGGTAAAGTCGGACATGCAAGGAAACTATTTGGTGAGATGCAACGCAATAATGTTCCTCCCGATTTAATTACGTATAATATTCTTATTGATGGATTTTGCAAAAATAGTTGTGTTTTGGAGGCTGTTGAACTGTTTCATACTTTAAAAACTGGAAACATTCAACTTAACATCAAAACTTTCAGTTGTCTTATTGATGGGTTGTGCAAAACAGGGAGACTCAACATTGCTTGGGAATTGTTTCACAGATTGCGAAATAAAGGCTTTGTTCCAAATGTTGTGACATATAACATTTTGATGGATGGACTTTGTAAAGAAGGGAACTTAGAAATGGCAAGTAATTTGTTATCAGATATGGAGCAAAACGGTTGTGCTCCAAATGTAGTCATATTTCATACACTTATGTCTGGTTTCTTGCAGAATAATGAGACTTCAAAAGTGGTTGAACTTCTTCACAAAATGAATGAGAGAAATTTGAAGCCAGATGCATCCATAGCTTCAATAATTGTTGATTTATTGGGAAAGGATGAAAATTATCATGAACTCTTAAAGTTGCTTCCGTCATTCTCTACCCAATAACCAACATGATGTTGATTGTCAAGTAAATGTATTTCCAATGGAGTACAACTTATGATGAGTGTCTTGTCAGAGGTCAAAGTTTCCATGTAAAGGTTTGTGCCATCATCATAGTGATAATTTATTTGTATGAGTCCTTTAATGAAGAAGTCAAGTATGTGAAGTTATTTTGGAGATAGATCTTACTAAAAACCTGATGGGATAAATTAAATCATGTTGTTTTATTGACTGCAATTGAACTAGTGAAATAAATTGTGTTAACTCTTTTGTGAGGGCACATTAATGAAAGTGGGCATAAACTTAATTGTATGGTGAATAGTGCTGGATTAGCAATGCTACAATTTTCTAGACGTTGGCAGGTAATGATTCAATACTCTGTTTTTACTGCTTGTATGGTGTTACTATTCTGCTCTGTTAATGATTTTGAATAAGCGAGCTCATCTGACCATCCAGTAGTAATGTGTTTTTTTTTTTTTTTTTTTTTTTTTTTTTTATGTGTGTGTCATCTGGGATTCGTTTTTTATTCATAGATTTTTTGGAACAGGTAGCTGAGGCATTTAATATTAACTTCCATTGAGACTAAGCAATTTTGGTAAACATATTTGGAGGAATAATGAAGTGTGATGCAATTGCAAGTGAAATCGTCAATACTGCTAAACAGATGGGCAGTGCATTAAATTATTTTGGATTTTATGTAAACAATTTCTAACCATTTTTAATTGCATGAAATTGTATTGGACTGGTTTTAGGTTCTACCCTTTAAACTATCTACCCTTTTTAGCACCTGAATTTGTACTTTCCGTCATTTACTCATCTTCTATATAGTGCTTACGATTTTCACCTTTTTATTCCAAACTGTTTCAATGAATGTTAACTTTGGAATAAGTGGAAGGAGTACCTATTTTCTCCAATAATGTGAAAATGGAAAGAACGGAAAATTGTTGGTGATGGCCAGCGTTGAATATTTCAATTGTCTCCAGGAGTTATACTAATAGCATTATTTTTGTTTGGTCTTGTATACAAGGTCGCCCTAAAAATACCAGTGGGAGTTCGACTTGAAGGCACCAATCAACACCAGGGAAATAGATACTTGAGGTAAATGTGGAATTTTATCTGATATGAAACCTCTTTTGAATGAGAAATTTGATCCGATATAAAACTTCATGAACTAAAGGTTCTGTTATGAAACTTCATTTTCCCTAATGGTTCTGCAGGAAAATTTTTTTTACACTAACAGCAGAAGATCTGGATGCTGCTGCTGAGAAAGCAGTTAAACTTCAATGATGATGCTGGCTCCGGGCAGAAATAGATATTTGCTGTTTGTGATCTATCATAGGAGCATGCTTGAGTAGTTTGGACACATTTACTGCTTATCTTACTATTTACGTGGAATGATTGTTCTTAATAGGTTGTGATATCGTTTCTCAACCTAACTTTTATGGCATAAGAATAGGCTGGACAGGTGTGTGATGCTATATTTATTACTTTTTTGTTGTACTCTTTCTTCTGTCAGGTGGCTGTTGCAATGAATATTTTCCTGTCTGCAGGAGTTATAAATTAAAGTTGTGAGCGAAAACAGTTTTTCCAGGAAATGGAATAAAGAAAGAGCAATTGAGAAAATCTACAATACTCTCTTCCTGCAACTTCCCATCTGATGTGCTGAAAAATAAGAACACCAGTCCTCCAACTATTTCAATGGTGTCCAAATACTCCTCTTAACTCTTCCTCCTTTATCCCTTTGTATTTACTTATATATTATATGATTAGTGTTAGTATTTGTGTATATATATATAACTAGTTATATTTTTTTGGGATTTATTCATATTAATGAAAGTAGGTGTGTCGATTTTATGAATCTTAAAAGAGTTAGTGTTTGGCTTGCTTGCTTTATTCATATTTGAAGCCCCTAGAAATTTCCAAGACATTGTACTCTTTTAACTTGATGTCAATCCAACTACACAGTGCTTATTCCATAACTTAATAATTGTTCCAAGTGCCAAGTGCCAAACATTAATTTATATATTCATAGACACAGGAAACCACAACCACAACTGTTCTCTGATTACTACACAAATTAAGTTCAATTCTCATTCACAAACCCTAAAAACTCAAAACATATTACATGCATGGCTCTAAAATTTTGATTTGATTTCTTCTAATTGATTTTATTAGGTTTAAGGTTTGAGAAATAAAATACAATAAAGGGTTTAAAATACAAAATAGAAGGGGACTTAATGAATTTTTCAGGGTTAGTGGGGGCATAAGGCCTTGTTCAACCATTAGTGGTTCCATCCCAGGATTTTTGCCGAGGGAGGGCTTCCGTAGCTCAGCAATTATTTGTCAAACAACTAGTGAAAACTTAAAAAAAAAAAACAACCAAACTTTAATCAAATGAAATAATATAATATTAAGAACCAGAAAGGAAAGAATGCAATAACACAATATTTTCTTACTTGAATAAATCTATGAGAAGCAAAACTTTAGCAAATGTGTTAAAAATAACATGCAATTCACAAGGAAACACAAAAATATTTTTACGTAAATCACCTTGTCTTGGGCCTCTCTTACTAGGAAAAAAAACCATGAATCTCCCCACTAATAGAGATTGAGAAAGAAGTATAGTAATGCATTCTCAGATCCACTCAATCATCTGGCGCGAGAATCCACACATACTCAAGCTTTGTAACAGGAAGCCCCAATCCACACTATCATAGGCCAATCAACAATATCATAGGCCTTCTAGATATCCACGTTAAAGGCACCAGTATACCTATGCAGTTTCGAAAATTTTTGTGGGCCAAAAAAATGTTAACACTAGTTCTACCCAGAACAAAAACAGATTGGGTCTAATCAACAACATCCTCAAGGCTGTCCTTTAACCGTTTAGCAAGAATTTTAGGGATACATTTCTACATCACATTGCAGCAAGAGATAGGCCTAACATCAGCCACACTAAGGGAGCGTCCACATTTTTTGGCACTATGGCAAGGATGGTAGCATTTACTTCCTTAAGCAACCTGCCACACCTAAAAAAATCAATGTTAGCGGAAGCCACCTTATGACCCACAATATCCTAAGAATTCTTAAGAATCTAGTAGAAAACTCATCTGGGCTTGAGGCCTTGTCATCCCCAATAGAGAAAATCACCGAACGAACCTCATCTCCGATGACAAGATTGCATCATAGAGGCACAGTGCAACTCAGAAATCTGGTTAGGAAAAGATCATGCATTCCTTCTATACTAGAAACAGGAGGAGTTGTACCAAGGAGATTTTTGTAGCAAGTAATAGAAAAACCTCGGCCATATCCCTAACCTCCACCATATCACCCGATTTATGGAAGAATGCTGAATTCTAATCTCCTACACTAAGCCAATGGATTTTGGATTTTTGCTTGAGAAACCTCTCTTCATCTAGGAGGGCCACTCTAATGGCAGTTTAGAAAACCACTTTATGCTCAAGCAACTCGCTGTTACCAGGATCCCGATAAAGGGAACTTTTGATGAGATCAACCTCCAGTCTGAGCACCTCAACCTTCCTACTTAAGTGACCCTGCTTGCTATTAAGGTTCCTGAAACTTGGCTTCAGAGATTTAAGCTTACTAACCACTGAGTACATAGGAACTCCCAGAATACACATACCCGAGGCCCTTTAAACAATTTAAACATTCTACATTGAGAAAAACTATTGGCCAAATTTGTTTTTTTCAACTTCCTTTTTGCACTCTATGCAAAACAAAAATAAAAATCAAATATGTAAAGAATAAATTACTGATTTTCTATTTATTTTAAACACATCAAACTAAAATTTACCATTGTTTGTAAACTGAATTCTTAGATATAATTAATGAACGCATTTTCTCCTTATCAGTTTTTGATATTGCTTTCAAAAAATGATGGTGAGCTCATTTTTGCCATTCCTCTATCAGTTATACCCTAACTCTACACAATGTTACTCAGCCCAAGATATACCTAAGTTTCATCTTCATCTTTGGTGTAAATTGTCGTCTTCATCTTTAGTGATTTAGCATGACCATTGACTTGCTGTATTGTTATGTAGCTGACACATCTTTGTTTCTGACAGATGCCTATTGATGTTTACAAAAGAACCACGGATGAAGATGGTGCTAAAGGTTGTCCATGGTGTAGCACCCAAGGCTGCTGATAGAAATGATGCTACTGATCTAGTGAAACAAATTGTGTAAACTCTTTTGTGAGGGCACATTAATGAAAGTGGGCATAAACTTAATTGTATGATGAATAGAGCTCGATTAGCAATGGTACAATTTTCTAGACGTTGGCAGGTAATGATTCAATACTCTGTTTTTTGTTGTACTCCCTCTTCTGTCAGGTGGCTGCAGCAGAAGCAGTTTTAAATTACATAGGCTTAGATGGTGAAATTAGTTGCAATGAATATTTTCCTATCTCCAGGAGTTATAAATTAAAGTTGTGAGCAAAAACAGTTTTTCCAGGAAATGGAATAAAGAAAGAGCAATTGAGAAAATTTATCTAGAGCACTCTCTTCCTTCAACTTCCCATCTGATTTGCTGAAAAATAAGAACACCAGTCCTCCCACTGTTTCGATGGTGTCCAAATACTCCTCGTTAACTCTTCCTCCTTTATCCCTTTGCATTTACTCCTCTTTAACATCGGACTAAGTGGAAGGATCAAAGAATATGACCTATTTATTCCAATATCGACCACAGAAAGAGAATATTTAAGATAAATATGGAATTTGATCTGATCTGATTAGAATTCTTACAAATATAATTTTAATGAAATGAATCCAATGGATCTTTGCTGATGATCCAATATCCCATCCAAATATAGGTTGTTCCTCGGGTATGAGACATTTATAAGTCATCCAAATATTTGTATTTACTCACTTGGTTTATTTTATCAACTAACTTAAATTTGTTAAGTTGATGAAAGAATGAGAGAATGTGTTATTACTCCATGCACTTGAGGGATATTCTTTTGCGTTTGGTATAATATTTTATGTTAATTATGATTTTGTAACTTTAGAAAGAGTAAAATTTGCTCCCCAAACCCACCCCATCTCCACTCCACCCCGTGGGGCATTTTGACATCCCTATTCACACACCAACGGATACAAACACTTAAAACCCAATTTAAGCTGAACAAAATACTAAGCTCTCCGAATCAAATATATATAAATTAGAAAACAGAGTCAATCACTTATTTTGCTTCCAACAATGCAACCAACTCTACCAGGTGTTATAGTGACACTTCACCAAGTCATAACACAAAGATTAACAATGAGATTTTCCATCGACAACAGACATTGATGCTGATGCTGATGCTGTAGAACAAGCACACATTTGGCACAACATATGGCCGCATGTCAAAGAAACCAGATCAAATACTCTTTCCATATATCATAACCAAAAAAATAAAAGCAAATAAATTAAGCTGAAATTTGAGTTTAACTCCCAATTGCCAGATTGAACAGCTAAAGCATTTAATTTTCACTTCACTTCTCAAAGCTTGACATAGCAAGTTAGCATTCTATATATTGAGAAAAGCTACTTAACTCTTGTTAGTCATGAGAGATTGATAAAGGGTAAATAACGAATGCCGAATCTTAAGGGAATTACTGAATGATTTTATGAGTTAGGTTGAGATCTAGAGATAAAACCTAATTAGTCTAAGGTAATAAAATCATATATTGAACGAATGCTAGAGATAGGTTATCACGATCTGTGATGTTTTGGTAAATTTCATAAGACGTAACGATCTTTTAACTTCTAAATCCAATTTAGAAATATCTTGGATTGATGATTAAGAGTTAATATGCTAATTGTTCGAGAGAAAGTTAGAGGCAAATTAGGGAATTTGGCCTTTAGAAGAAACTTAATTAATTTAGCAATAATTTTCAATGCATAGGATTAAATTCGTGTGAAATTTATGCACTAGGTTTAGTCATACTGATTGTCAAACAAAGTTTTGATAAAAAAAGTTATGTTGTTATTTAGTTTTAATTAGATAATTGAAAGCATTATGTATAATAATAAAACTTAGAACAATGCTTAATAAAAATTAAAAATAATAAATTCAACACATATTCATAAATCGGGCTACATCATAGCCCTAGAAAATAAATTTAGTTCATAATTTCAGACAAAAATAACCAGTGTATTAATAATCATGAGTCAATAAAAAGAATAGAAAAAACTTCTCTAATTGGCGAACCACAACTCCAAGAATTGTTGTTGTAAATCTCCAAAGAGCGGCTAATCTTTTTCTCTCCCTTTCTCCTCTCTTAAAATTAGCTAAAAACTCCTTTTTATATTACTCTGGTTTAGGGTGTAATAGGAAAAATATAAATCCCAAATAAACACGGAAATTTGGATTTTAGTCCAGCCCATACAGGCCCAAGTGTTATTGATGCGGCGATAAAAACTATTGTTGTGGTGTGCGTTCTTTTTCTCCAACGAGCCTGATATCTTCAGAATTTGACTAAGTAATTCACATAAGAAATGTATCTCTTTGAATCAGGTTTCCAATGCCACAAGAATTATTCAATTCCGAGGTCCACAACTCAAGTTATGATTAAAATACTGAAGTACGTTCACAATTGAAACACTACACCATGAAAGACTTTTAGTGGCATTTTTTTTACCCTTTAGCGGCGTTTAAAAACGCCACTAAAAAGTTTACCGGTGTTTCGCCAAATGCCGCTGAAAACGGTGTCGGTATAGGGTATACCGGCGTTTATAACAAACGCCGGTATAGATTTAAATAAACACCACTAAAAGTCAGCTCTATACCGGCGTATTTAGTGGCGTTTAAAAACGCCGGTAAAACCGAATTTGGTGCTGATAA
>WYDK02048678.1:0-14327 GCA_009867345.2 Toxicodendron radicans | reverse complement strand
AACAACATGATCCCTTTGGTTTAGGAAATTAAAAATATAGCCCCTTTGTATCTAACATGGGTATAATAGAATGTAATCTTTAAAAATGAGGAAAATGCCCTTTATAGACTTCCCAATAACAGTTATGCCTTACGCCCTCTTTTAAATTTGCATAAAGAAGAAAATAATATTTTAAATGAAGTGCATGGTAGAGTTACTTTACTATCAAGGTCATGTTGATAGTTATAAAAACAAAAGGGACGATATTATCCTTAGTCGAAGCTTAAGGGTAATTTGGTTTCAATAAATATTGGTTTACAACCCAATCTCACAACCCTTAGGTGGCAGTCTTTAATTTTTTGTTGATGAATTTTTCAAAATTCAAATTTCATTAGCAAAAAACTGAGGGTTGCCATCTAGGAATTGTGAGAGAGAGATTATAAGATTGAGTTGTAAGTGTAGTACTGTCTTTTCAGACTTTATCAATTGGAGGACATAAATTATAATTTATTCAATTAGAAGACATCTCTAACGGTTATTTGTCATTAACTTTAATGGAAAATGATAAATAACTTAGATGTCATTGATTCTTTTTAAGTGACTTTAGTTTTTAAACCAAATTTTTTAAAAACTAAAAAAATACCAAAACAATTTTTTCCAAAGGAAATAAAAAAAACAAAAAATTGAAAATTAAGAAATTGAAAAATAAAATAAACTAAACTAAAAAAATATTATTTATTTTTTGAAAAGGCATAATTTAAATCTTTTATTTGTTTTTAATTTGATAATTTTTTTATTTTGTAAAAAAGAATAATTTAAATTGGTTCAATTTCATTTTTACCTTCATATAAAGTTAAATTTAACTCTAAGTAACTTCATTGTCCCTTAATTGAACAATTTATAACTTTTTTCCTTCCATTGATAAAGTTTTAAAATTTTGTGCCCTAATGATAATATCCCTTTTTCTTACCTTAATGTTTAAATTGAAATTTTGAGGGATATGCTGTTAGTTTATAAAACTAAAGTGGTCATACTATTCTAAACTCATAGATAGAAGATAAAGACGTCAATTGCCCACTTTTTTTTTCTTGGTTTGCGCTAATAATTTAATAAAGATTAAGAAATTGGTGTTGGTGCTAACGATGGCCTACATCACGTGTATTTTTTAGCAACTCACAGAGAAATGTCAAAATACCCATGTGATAGGTGGGCTACAATCTACATAACACATTGGTATTTACAGAGAAATGTCAGAAATACCCATGTGATAGGTGGGCTACAATCTACATATAAAATTGGTATTTTGACTTTTAAGTTTATAGGAAGTTTTTTTTTTTTTTTTGGAACCAAGGTGTCTAGGCTAACTTGTGTACACTTCAACTAATCTCCGGAGTCCATTGAATATCCTACAAGCCCACTTGTGGGACTTGAACACAATTTATTGGGCGACCAAGTTAAAGTCTTGACATCCGACCACAAGGCAAATAGTTATCTATATAGGAAGTTGTATGGACAAAAAATCGTATTGGGCTTGACGAGACCCAATAACGAAATAAATCAATTACAGCCCAGTGCTCAGGCCCAATTCCAATTGGGTCCGCGTCTGATCCATCCCTCGGATTTACTATTCTTTCAGTTGGGCCCTCCAACTGATTAAGCTAAACCAGGTCCAGGCCCAATAATCCATATATATCCCCAAAATAGGAATTAGAATCCTATTTGTTTCATGATTCATACAAGATTCAGAATCTAACATGAATTGGAAGTACTAATAAGATAAAGGCAAGTCTCAAGACTTCCTTCCTAATCCGGATTCCTTTCCAAAAAAGGACTTAGAGTTCTATTAGGACTCAAGCTTTATGAGCTCACTATATAAACAAGGGTCGCTCCCCTCATTATTGATTCAAAAATCACCCATAACATTAGCCCCTAAATTCTTGCTCCCAAGAATCACTGTTCTCTGGCCGTAAAGCTTAGTTCCAGCTAGCTTTGCCACCTTTTTCCTCTACCATAGCAAAGTCGTACTCCGGCCACTTTGTAATAGTCTAGTCCTAGCCACCTCAAGGTAAATCTTTTCTCGCTCTTAGCCCTCACTAAAATACCTTCAACCTCGTTGACTTGAGCGTCGAAGAGCCTACGACAAACACCACAATGGTGTCCCCCGTGCCTTCATGTTCGTGTTTTCTTTGTACAGGTCCATTCGATTGTCAATGCCTCTTTTCACACAGGATCCGTCCCTTCTGAATCTACTGTAGAATTTACCATCTACAGTTTGGAGCCCACCGTAGGGCTCTGACAATCATTCGCCTTAAGAGCTACTCTATCCCTCTACATTCCGTCGGTACATCCATCATGACCGTAGACAATAAGACCCCAACACCTGACGTTGCGATTCAGATCGCCGCTCTCACCGCACTTGTGCAAGAAACCAATAACAAGTGTAATACCTTAGAAGCTGACAACGTCGCCATACCAGCGGAGAACCAAACCCTTCACGATAAGGTAAACCAATTCTACTATTTAGATTGGACATTAGATCAGCAGCTTACGTTCTGGTCTCACATACTTATTCGACCGAGACAATTGTTCAATACCCCCAATAATAGCACTCTTGCTACTAACTCCAACATACACTCGGCTCCAATCGATGCGAACCTCGTAATCGGACAAAACGGAGCCGAACCAGTTTCACTCACAACTCAAATGGTCACCGAGTCGTTAGTTCATCCAACTCCGTTCCAACAATACCATTTGCACACGCCTCTCACCTTAGCTCAAACACACACCTACATTTGGGAGCGAGACCATCCATCCAATCTATCCCCATTGGCTCATGCATGCACATGGTCCCGCTTAGTCCCAACATACACATCAACCCAAATGTGTTCCCCCACTTACAAAACACAAGTCTTTATACTCCCATAGCAACTCCGTTCTAACAAACCTTCTCCAAAAGATTAGCTGAGTTGGAAGGTATGGTCCAACATATTCCCGGCATGCCGACTCCCCTTAAGAAGAGCTGACCTAAAAGCTTCGTTAATTCACCTTTTGTGGATGGCATCGCCCTCGTGGAGATGTCACATAAGTTCATCTTCCTAAACATGAATCTCTATGATGGAACCACCGACCTGGAGGACCATATAGCCTCTTACAAACAGAGAATGTTCGCTACCGCCATACTCCACGACTTGTGCAAAACAAGCATGTGTAAGAGCTTCGGCTCAAGCCTTATAGGTCCGACATTACAATAGTACATCAACCTGCCAAATAACACCATCACATCCTTCGCTCAGTTTACAAACACCTTCAATGAACAGTCTGCCAGTAGTAAGAGACTTGAGAAGTTATCCGGCGACCTGTACAAAATTACTAACACCGAGGCAAATCGCTCAGGGAGTATCTAGGTTGCTTCAACAGAGAGAAGGTTTACATCCCATACCGTAATCATGAAACCGATGTTGACGCTTTCAGGAAGGGTTTACTACCAGACACCGAGCTTTACAAAGAGCTAACCAAATTCAATTGTCAAAGTATGGAAGATGTACTGGCTCGAGCCAAAATCGAAATAAGGTGGGAAGAGGATGAGAAGAACCGAGTCGCACAATTGCCTCATGATGATCGAAGCTAAAAAAGAGTTGAACGACAACAAGACAACCGTAACGTCGAGCTTTACCCCACTCCTCGGCGAGGCAGCAACCGTGACAACAGACGGCCATATGACAATCGATATCCATTAGAACACCATTTGGCTCATCCAAATGAGAGAGCACTCATTCTGATCACTCGAAGTAGGATTCCCGAATACAACCCTCAACATAGAGCCAATCGAGGTGGTAGCCGTCATGAAAGGAATGAGAAACACTGTCAGATGGCCAGCCAAGTTAAAAAACATCGGGGCTCCTCGAGACACTACAAAATGGTGTGAGTTCCATGGTGATCATGGTCATAACACTAATGATTGCATTGCTCTCCGACTTGTAGATGTGGGGCTACTAAAAAGGGGTCATCTTTGAGAACTCTTAACCGAGAAAGGAAAAGACACCTTCGCCAATAAGAACCACAAGGCTACTCCACCACCAAAGGAGCCCACACCTGAAGGAATGTGTAATGTGATCTCGGCCGGTTCAGAAGTGAGAGGGATAAGCTATTCATCTGCCAAGTGGCATACCCGAGCCATAGTTAACCCATCAGCTCGCTCATCCTCATCTTCGGCACAGGGGCCAAAAGATCAGGTCATCCAATTTATTGACAACGTAAGTTTGGCTCTTACACATCCACACCATGATGCCTTAGTCATCACTCTCCAAATTGCCAACATTCTTGTGAAGAGGATCTTGGTGGACGGCATGTCATCAGCAAATGTTCTATACCTTGAACCACTCAAAGTCATGGGCATAAATTTCATACAATGTGCAAAGAAAACATAATTGGTTATTTTATGAATACTACAACGAAAAAATTTGACATATATAGATCTATTATAAAATAACCAATTATGTTTTCTTTGCTAATGCATCCTCACAATGTGCAGACTGTGTATAGAATCTATCATATGAAGATTGATATTTAATCTTCATTGCAAGCTCTAGAGACAATTTTATTTATTTTTATTTTTATTTGATCAAAGATGTTAATATTATATAGGAGTAAGCGACATGTTCCCACCCAAGGTTTTGGGAAATGGCAAGTTCCCACCCTTGGTTTCATAAATTCCATATTCCCACCCTTAAATTAATATCGGTTTATTTCTTTCAACAGATAATGGTTAAAATAGTCATTTACTATATTTCAATAACCCTTAAATTAACACCCTTGGTTGGGGCAATTTATAGAGAATGTGAGGGGGTGTTGTGCAGACTTGGACGGTGGGGTTGCTAGCGGTGAGGGAAGCTGCGCAAACAATCACAAAAAATATCACACTCCTACAACCAAGCTCTGAATAAATTACACTTGACACCACTCGCCACTTCCACTCGCCATCGCCCGATTTTGGTCTGCCTATCTTGATGACAAGGTGCCTACTGTCTATTTGTAATTTAAACTTAGTTCTTTGTTTTGTTGTGAAAAATTAATGAGCTAAAAGTTTAATCCAAGTTCATATAATAATAACTAACGTATATTTTTTTGTCTTGTGTTTGTTTAGTGGTTTCCTTCCATGAGAGGAATAGCGAGTGCTCAAGGAGAGGAAGCCAAAAAAGTTTGCAGTTGACCAATTTGTGGAAGGTTTGGTTTTGATGGAGGACGCGTATGTCAAGTTGAGCAAAATGGAGCCTTTCTTTGGAGGGGACAAAATTGGGTACCTTGACATTGCATTCGGTTGCTTCCTAGCGTGGCTGAAAGTGACAGAGAAGACGAGTAGGATGAAGTTTCTTGATCATTTGGTCAAATGGGTTGTGAGCTTTTGCGTTGATCTTGCTGTGAAGGCTGTCATGCTTGAAAATTGATTGAATCGCACCATCCCCACCAACTTCTTTCTTGTCATCCCCTCATTTGGTCAAGGTTTGCTGCGAATCGCACGCCGCCTGCAATTGTGTTGCTTTGATTCACTACAAGAAAAACCCTCTTTCTTGACAGATGGTTTGACATAATTTTATGATAGTTTTTAAAAACGGTCAAGAATATTTTTTTTTTACCAATTGTTGACGGGTTTACACTGTCAAGGATAAGAGACAATTCTTGACGGTGTTACCATATCATTGACAGTTAATAAATGTCGACAAGTTTTTAAAAATAAAATTGTTGCAATTCTTTCTATGACTGTTTTAGCATTAATCGTTGACAGTTTTTACCTATCAAGGAATGAATTTCATTCATTGATAGTTTTATTCTTAATCCTTGACAGTGTTTAACTGTGAAGGATTAAGTTAAAAAAAACCCAAAACGCACTAATTAAATAGCTAGGGTACGAATTCCCACCCAAAAATTTTGCTAAGGCAAAGTTTCCGCCCAACGCTTCTTGTTTCGCTCTAAAGCTTCGTTTCAAACGAAAATTTTTTTTTCCAAATCTCTCCTATCGAAATCTCTCCCACCCAAACCCTATAACTCAATCTCTTTCGCCGAAATCTCTCCCACCGAAACCCTAAATTGCCTTCACTAAACCGCCGACGTCTTCTCCACTTAATCCCATCGATCGGTTGCTTCGTCAGTTCCCGGTAGCCGGTGGTCATTTTCATGAGCAGGCTAAATTGGTAAATCTCTAATTCCTAAAACTCTAATCTCCATCTGCACCTCTCTTGGACATCAGTATTTTGTTTTCTCCTCTTTCTCTTTCAGTTTCTTTTTTATGTGTTTTATGATCTGGGTAGTCAGTATCGCACATCTCTATTTTCATTTGAAGGTTGTCTCGTGTTATCTGGCCTTCGTAATGTATCTGGAATGACCTGGGTATTACTTATTGTAGTTTTAGTTTTGTGAATAACAGTGTAAATTTTTTATTATTATTTACAAAAGCTTGACTGAGTAATTTTGTCTATTGTGGTGTGGTTGTTTTTATTATTTTGGATGTTTTGATGTATGTGGATTGCAAGGAGGTTCTGCTTAGTAGTAGGTGCTTTGAAATATTAAACTGGTAAATATTGGTTCTTCATTTCATGGTTGTGTTGTCATTATTTATTTGTTTTTTGTTCTTCATGCCATAAATTGATGGTGATTGTTGTGGTTGGCATTATGGGTAATCTTGAAGGGGATGATTTGGGATTGGGTTTGCGTATTTTGACCAGCATTATTCAAAAGCAGAAACATTTAAAGGATAAGTGTATTGTTTGCCCTGGGCTTGAGGTTGTGCTATGTTCCGTAGATAATTGGAAGCCAATAATATTGTCTGTAACATCCCTGAACGAAAACATTGCATGTTATAGTTGTACCTTTAGATTCTTTACAGTTTAGTTGCATAGTCACATCCACCAATCTTCATTTCTTTGAGTTACAGCATAACTCAAAATGAGCTTCTTACATGAGATTGAAAATGGGGTCTGTTCTGTTCAGGATTGGTGTTTTATGTTTAGGGTTTAGGGTGAGAATTGGGAGTGTAATTTGAAGTCAACATTCGTTGTCCACAAATACTAGTTAATTAGTTCTAGTAATTAGTAAACCGAAAGCAGCTCAAATTATAGTGCCTTTAGAATAAGTGTCGGTTTAGTTGTGTTAACATTCCAGCCCAAAAGAAAATCATTCAACAATCTGAATATAATATTTCACCATCCATTTCTATTGAAAATGTTGAAATTTAATTTTGTCAAAGACAATTTTCAGCATGTAATTTTGTTTAATTACAAAGCCTACATTTAATTGAGTTTTTGTTTTTGTTTTTGTTTGTGTTTGTGTTTGTGTTTGTGGAGAGAAGAATTAGAGGGAGGTTGTTAAACTTGGGTGACTGGTTTTTAAAGTCTTTTGTAGTAGAATGGGAGACAAGGAGGAAGCAAAGGAGATAAGCTTGTGTTTTTGCTTTTGTTTGGGACTATGTCTATTGAAAAAAGAGATTTTGTAGCTGATGATGAATGGCTTTCTGTTTGGATTTTCAAAGTGATTTTGCTCCATGCTCAGATCAGTATCCTTTTTTCTGTTCTTTTCTTTTCTTTTTTTGTTGGGTATTGGTTCTACTCAGATCATTCTTTATGTGCAAATGTATGTGATGTTACATGTGGTAATGGCTGTGCTAGTATATGCCTGCTGTGTTGTGGTACATTTTATGATTGTTGGGTATTGATTCTTTTGTGTGAATGGTTTAATTATTCTATTGGTACTTTGTGGTTGTTGTGTTGGGCACTTATGCAATTTTGTTAATAGGTTCCATTGGGTTCTTGTTGCTATTGATGTGAAGACTTTCATTGTATACTATATTGATCCTTTGAGGGGAGATATGGGACAGGATTTACAGGAAGTTGTTCAAAAGTTAGTAATTATACTTGTGTCATATTTAATGCTCTATGTCAAATAATGTGTGTTAATTTCATAAGTTGTTTCACCTTTGAAAGTGGTATCTTAATCCATTCGGCCTGTAAAGTGTCCAAGAAAAGGGCAATTATCTCATGGCAAAAAATATTGGTGCGTAGAATTGTTATTCTCAATAGTAATTACCTTACACTTATAATATTGTTACCTTTTGAATATTATTAATGGTTACTTCGGAATTATTGTTTGTGTAGGCACCCATTCAACCCGGAAGCGTTGAATGTGGGTTTTATATAATGTGATACATGAGAGATATTGTTGAGAACGGGTTGGCAATTTTGAAAAACAATGTAAGGTTTTTTTTTTTTTTTGGCAGTTGTGAATATTAATTAGATATAGTTCATATTAATGGTTACTTTGGAATTAATTCTTATTGTGTTTACTTTATTTATAGCTCATGGGCAAAGAAATATACGAAGATGTAGAGATCGATGAGGTCAGAAGGGATAGGGCGATGTACGTTTCAAAATTTTCTAGTTATTGTTGTTCCAATTCTGTCACAACCCCACGCCGGCAAAACCTATGTAGAAATATTATAAAGTATATAATGTTGATAGTGTTGATAGTGATCACTTTTATTGTTGTTTATGTCATACTACTGTTGCTCAATTTTGTTTACTCAGAGCAATAGTAGCAGTTTATGCCATATTGTATAGTTTATACTATTATTGTACAATTTATACTATTGCTCAATTTTGTTTTCTTAGAGCAATAGTAATATTATGAAGCATTTCATTTGATCAATTGTTCGATTTCTAATTATATATTGTTGAATGATGATAATTGTCTGAAGGAAAAATATTATGAAGCATTTTATTTGACTATTTTATAAATTAATTAGTAATAATAAAAAATATTTCAAATTAAAAAAAAAAGAAAAGAAAAAAAAAACATGTCTTGACAGTTCAATAACTGTAAAAAATCTTAGTTAAATTTGGCTACATCCTTGATAGTTGAACAACTGTAAAAGATTTTACTTAAATTCGACCAAATCTTTGACAGTTCAACAACTGTCAGGAATTGGTTAATCTTATGCTGAAACCTTGACAGTCTTAGAACTGTCACATATCAGTCACACAATCCTTGACAGTGCGAAAACTGTCATATTTTTTCTTGATACGGGCTACAATGACAGTTCAAAACCTGTCATTGAACACCCTTCTTGACAGTTATTACTTGTCAAGAAAGGGGGTTTTTCTTGTAGTGAATTATAATGCCCACACCAAGGTATGTAAATTATATATTACATTCTCATGCCCTTAGTAATATTCCTTTGGAGTTGCCTTAAAGGAATTTGTTGAAATTCTTATTAAATTTTTACTAGGGGTAAAATAGTCTTTTCACATAGAATTAGAAGAAAAAGTGGGGAATGAAATGAAACTAGACAATATGAAGAATATGTTAAAAATGAGGGCATTTAGGTAAAAGCACAAGTGGCAAAGTTGTAATTTTCACCAAGTACAAGGCTAAAATGGGAAACTATATATATAGATTTATATATATAAGTTTAGAAAACGCTAGAACCCTAGCATTTCTCCTTGTCTTTGCTGACTTACTCCACCCATATTCTTTCAAATATTTCACCAAAGTTTCAAAGAAAATTCAAAGGGAAAGTGAACTAAAGTTTAGGTTTTTTATTTCTAAATTGTTCTAAGGTAAAGTTTTAAGTTCCTAAACTTATTTTTAAGCTTTAAAGATTTTATTCTTATTGAAATTCCATGTTTTAGATTGAAAAGCAAGGGAGCTTGAATCAAAGGAGTTGGATAGTTCAAAGTGGTGTTAATTAAGGTAAGTAAATCATAAGTGAGTTTGGTTTATTTAAAGAATTGAAGTTGATGAAATTCTTAAAGAATTATGTTATGTGTTATGATAAGAAAAGGTTAGATCTTGATTATTTGATTGATGAAGAATGATGTATATGTGTTAAGCTTGTTATAGAGTATATGAATATGTACTTTTAATTGATGAAATGTTGAAATTTGTGATGGAAACATGAAGGGTGAAATTCGGCCAACATAGTATATGTATTGATTGATTGGTTTTTTTATGTTTGTTTGGATGAGAATGTGATGTGAATATTGATGAAATGATCAAATTGATGTTATATGTGGAAGTGTTGAATTTCGGCCAACATATGAACAAGGCCTTAATGAAGTTTGTTTGTTGTGTTGAATGCTAATTGATGAGAATGAAGAGCATATCTTCAAGAAATGATGAAAATTTTATTAGTAAAGGAAGTGTTGATTTTCGGCAAAGGTAGTAAGGATGGGCCATGATGTTTTGTGTTGGCTATTATTGATGAAAATGTGTTGAGTATTGAATGTTTGAATGTGCTCATGCCATAGAAGAAAGTAGAATTCATGAAAAAAGTTGAGAAAGAATGATGTTGAATTTCTTTATGGCATTTGAAGTAGAAAAAAAAAATGGAATGTGTGTTTATTCCATATAATACTATATTAATTTACCATATTTATATGGTTGAGAATAGAAAGAAAAAGTGAAAAATTGAATCATGATGCATAGCATGCACGTAAAACTTATGTTTATAGAAATTGATTATATATATATTAAGAAGAATATTAAGAAAGAAAAGAAATGTATTTAACACATGAGCAGGACATATTAAAGTTTATTAAGGAATATAATTGTGACATGTCACTAATTTGAGAAGATAATCAAAGGATAGAATAGAAGGTTGTTGCGATGAGGAACCTGTGAGCGTCGCTATATGAGGCCATGACGAATTTACCTACATGCACGCCACTGTGATAGGAGTGGCAAGCCACCGTGATAGGAGTAGCATATGAGAAAGAAAGAAAAGAGAAATTTGTACGGTCCGTGAGATTTGCAAGTAAATGAGGATTGTACACAGAGAGAGAGAAAATGCTCACATGGCCAATGTTCCAAATCCATGCCTCAACCTAGTCCGATCGACATATAAGAACGAGAAATGAGAAAGAAAGAAAATAGAAGAAATGAGAAAGAAAGAAAGCAAGAAAGAAAAAGAAAAGAAAAAGAATAAGAATAAAAGAGAATTATTCTTATTTTGAGAAAAAGAATAAAAGTCTTGCTTATGTGTTACATTTAATGCATTTGATAGAATTGCATGCACATTTGATACTTCAATTGACCTACTACTGTTATATGATGAGAGACAGTAGAACTTATGAGAGACAGAAAAGAAATTATAATAGAGAAAATAGAGAAGAAAGTTGATGAATGACTAATGGAGATAGATTAATAGTGTAATCTTGATTTACTTACTGAGCAATTAGTACTCACTCTGTTAATTTCAACATTTTGCAGGTATTAGGTGATTTATGCGGTCAGATGGATGTTGACGGGCGAGATATTTTGGAGGCACTATCCGAAGACTTTTTCTTTTGATGTGTATATACTTATGAGATATGTCGTGTAAATATATGTATGAGATTATTTTATATAGTTAACATTTTAAATTGCTACTAAAGTTTTTCTCTTAAAGGGTGGGTCACGTTTTTCTCTTAAAGGGTGGCTAGGTTTTTTTTTTTTTTTTTTTTTTCTTAATTGAATAGCACCCACCTTTTTAATTAGGAATATAAGTTGCTTTATATAGGGAACTTTAAAACTCTAT
Organism: Toxicodendron radicans; assembly: GCA_009867345.2. Classification (NCBI taxonomy): domain Eukaryota; kingdom Viridiplantae; phylum Streptophyta; class Magnoliopsida; order Sapindales; family Anacardiaceae; genus Toxicodendron; species Toxicodendron radicans. The sequence continues at coordinate 2,785 of WYDK02048678.1, read as the reverse complement.
TCCATATTGGAATATCCTACTATTCCAATTAGGAATAGGATATCCCAAGCCAAACACTTCCCTTTTAATAATTAATTCATTATTATTTTATTAAATCAATTAATATAAATTAATTTATATTAACATTAATAAATATACAATATAATTAATTAATTCAATTCAAATATACCAATCAAATATATTTAAATTAACCAAATTTTACCAATTTAATTATAATTAAATTTAGGCAACAACCCTATCAATTATATTGCCCATGTGAGATTACAAAAATACCATTATCTATGAAAATGACCAAAATACCATTTTCATCATTTTCCATGATTTCTTCTATTGTCTTTTATGTGTGTGACCCGTAGGCTCCTTAACGTATCGGCAGTGTACGGTATTGCGATTAGAACCCAAAAAACGGCTTACCGAACACATACCAAGATTGGCCTCTAGCAAGACATCATGTCCACCTAATAGATTCAAATTCAGCGAAACTGAAATCCTGTCAACGGTATTGTTATTGTGCAATTCATGTCACACCCCATTCTGGGTAATCCTGACCCCACCGGATCCGGGTGGACTGAGGCGCTCTGATACCCACAGTGGGGGAGAAATTTTCGAAAACCATTTATAAAACTCAAAACATTATTTTTTATAAAACAATTTACATAAAAGCCGTATCAGAGTGCAACTACCATGTACAAACATTATGCTGATGAACATGCATCTGCGAACCAGCCGAAAGCGTGCCGCCTGCGCCTCACCTACCTTGTATGCAAACCTCTAAAACAGTGAGTTATAAAGCCTAGTGAGTAGATAATGTAATAAACAAATGGGAGGACGCATGACCCTTAACCCGTATGAGGAAACCCTTAATCATTTCCTTATAATTTCCCTTAATTTATAATCACTCATTCCCAACAGAGTACTTCACATCCTTGCACCACCTTTCAATAGTTATGGATCATTATAAATACCCAACACCCTCATCACCATAGATGAGTAGGCCTCTTTTAGCATGAATCCATCTTTACTCACATCGATGCCCATGGGCATTCATTATCTCCACCAGCCTATCCCTGCTAGATTTTCCACGAATACCACCCCATCCAACACCCGTTGGATATTCACAACTAATACTCCAGCCAACACCCATCTGGATACTCACAAATAATACTCCAGCCAACACCCCTTGGATACTCACAAATAATACTCCAGCCAACACCCACTGGATACTCACAAATAATACTCCGGCCAACACCTGCTCGATATTCACAAATAATACTCTAGCCAACACCCATTGGATATTCACAAATAATACTCTAGGCAATACTCGCTGGATATTCACAATTGATAAACTCTCTGCTCTGAGGGTCACCCAACACACTCATCATAGGTGGAAACTCTTACTTGAGCTCACAAGCTTACACCCCGAGGGTCACCCAGCTAACTCCGGCATAGATGACGTCCTCACATATGCCTCAATCACTGATCTGTAAGGCATCAGACTTACACCTCGAGAATAAATCCTCACCTGAGCCTATTTCTCATCCGCTCTATCCCGCGGAATACTCAACATGCTTACACCCCGAGGATCACCCAGCGCACTCGGCATAAGTGGAATCCTCACCTGTTGGTTACTCCACTCACACGTAATACCCTCCAAACCCAACTCACTTCCAACTGGAAGGTCCAATCGTTCCCGATCCGAGTCTTGTTTAGAATGGCCAATTCACTTTGGCCATTTAACCGGTTCATCTCTTAAATCACCGCACTCTTTATAAGTTCATCCATGCTCCGATCTATCAACATTACGCCATAATTCACTACAAGAATTTTGGTATTTCTTGATAGAATCAGGTGACAAATTTTTTTAAATTCTTGACAGTTTTTGAAAATTTGAACCTTCCTTGACCGTTAATAACTGTCAAGAATGTTGCCCAAAATAATTTTATTTTTCTTGACAGTTTGTATTTTTCTTGACAGTTATTAACTGTCAATAAATGTTTAAAAAATTTATCTTTGTAAAATTATTTCTTGACAGTTTATTTGGAATCCTTGATAGTTAAAAACTGTCAAGGATTTAATGGAAAAAAAAAACACTTGAGTACTTAACCAAAAATCTCGACAAATTCTATTTCCCTTTAGACAATAAAACTTTCCCTCCCCTTTCTTCCTCTTTCCCTCCCCTTTTTTCCTCTTTCCCTCCATACTTACAAAAAAAAAAACCCTAAGCCTTCCACTCCCTCTAGAGAGATCTTTGACTAATATATAAGTAAATGGAAGTATACTACTTAGAGATTTAGGGTTTTTTTTTTCCTCAATTTCCCAAGCCCAAATCTGTCTCTCATCGCTAACTGTAACACTATATCTCGTTTTTCCTCACCCCTGTAAATCGTATTGTTCAGCCTCCTCTAGTTATCCGACTCCGAGCTTTTTATCCTCCGATTTAATCGTATCATTTTGGCTCCTCGATCCACTGGTAATAACCCTAACCTTAAGTCTATATTATTTTTTTTTAATTTTTCTCATAAAAAACTTCCGAGTGAACGTGCACCTATTACACCCTTTTTTTGATTGTTTTTTTCTAGTGATTAAATGATTCTGTGACTGTGGTGCTTCATGTACTTTGTGTTAAAGGGTTATATTTTCTTTAAATATCTTATTTTACATGCTTTTCAGATTTAATATTTTATTTTATTTTTTCCTTATTTATGTAAAGGAAATGCGATCTTAAGCATCCCCCTGGTGATGAGATATACCGAAGTGGTACACTATCCATGTTTGAGGTAGGTTT
>WYDK02048659.1:0-14328 GCA_009867345.2 Toxicodendron radicans | reverse complement strand
AGACAAAAGTACAGGAACTTATATATTACATAAAGATATTGAATTATGGTATACTTGTAAGAAAGCAAAAGTTGAAGCATTATTAACTCACCATAAAATTCAGCTCCAATAACCAAATTCATGAAGAAAACACATAATGTATTTGTAGAAAAGATTCCGTCAGGCATAAAAAAATTTCCACTGTATCGCAGTAAATAATCAATCATCTGCTTTCGCTTATGTTGAGCAGCCAGAACCAAAGGTATCCAGCCACAGTTGTTCTTAACTCCATTTAAGCTTTCATCTTTCTTCACAAGCAACTTTGCTGCTTCCATATTACCAGCAATGGCAGCAACAGAAAGGACCGTGTAGCCGTCTCTGTTTTTCAGTGCTACCTGACCCGTTGACATCTTATTCAATAGATACCTAACAATATGATTCGCCGTGCCTGTTCCAACTGCTACATGAAGTGCTGTGTCCAAGTTTACTGTGATCCTGGCTTCTAAAGCGTGTTCATCCAAGTTACAGATTTGTTTTACCGATTCCAAGTTGCCCTTTAGTATAGCTTTATGCAGTGGCAGGTAAAATGTGAGATCGTCTGCAATAAAACACACAAATTAACAACAAAATTCTCACATTTGTATTTTGTTTGTTTGTTTGTTACAATTAATTTTCTACTACTTACTCATAGGCTTTGAGGAAGAAGAGGCCGCAATGGGATGCTGTGATGAAGAAGAGGCCATCCTCGAGAAAGCTGATTATTATTGTTGTTGGTGACACTTCCTCTGAGACCTTTTTATAGTGAAAATTGGCCTCTAACGCCCGCCTTAGTCAACAAGCACCGTTATTAGTAAGGTTGCTTGTTTCCACTCATTGAAGATTCTATCTACAAAACAAGGTCAACGGGGAATATTAAAGTAGCTCTCACTGACAAACCCTTTACTTCCTTCAAATCCACTCCCTCCTCTCTAAACCCCTTTTCTTCTCCGAGCCCGGCTCCAGCCACCGCTCCAACTCCGGTGAGATCTGTTAACTACCACCGGCTACTCCTTCTCCAAGCCCAGCTCCAGTCACCGCTCCAACTCCGGGAAGAGCAGTTAACTACCACCGCCGTCGACATCAACACATCAAAATCAAATCTCAATCCAAATCAACAATCAAAACAATATACCCTAATATACAACAACCCAAATTAACTACAAATGATAACGAAGAAAGGAGGAGGTGAAAAGATGGAAGAAAAAGGCTGGCGCAATGTTTAAAATGGCAGCCTTGCGCATCGCGTCTCCTCTCAAGGCTGGGACTTGCGGCCTCCCATCGCCATCGCGTGGCTCAGCCCCCAACAAACTCCCACCCTCATCCCCAATCGCCTTTTGTCCTCTGCTTAATAAGAGAGAAAGAAAAGAGAAGGGAAGAGAAGAGAGAACGAAGAGCGAAAGCCGTTGGCTGCGCCGATGCCGGCAGCCGACGGCAGCGGTCTCTCTATCTGTAAAATGAAGGAAGGAGTTGGAGAGAGAGGTAAGAGAAGAGAAGAAAAGTGTTGAAGGAAGTGGGTGTTGGAATGGGGGAGAGTAAATGGAGGAAGTGAGTGTTTGGAGAGAAGGTGGAGAGTGAGAAGAAGCGTGTTTTTGTCTTTTTGAGGAGGAGGAGGAGGATGAGCGGCGGTGGTCGGGGTGGGGAAGAAAGATAACAAGGGGTTAATAACTTAAGATTATACTGAAATTTTTAATTAAAAAATAAAAATAAACTAAATTTATCATTTTATTCTCCTTAGTTAAAGTTAACGATCTTCAAATAAACTAACTTAATTAATTAAAATACTTTTTAATTTATCCATCTCCACCAATTCAGATAGGTTTTTCATTATTCAGTAAGGTTGTTTGTGAAGTGGTTATTTGGTTTTAAGAAAAAAAAAACAAATAAAGAAATAAACAATAGAATTTTTTAAAGTGGTTCGGACGTAAGATACAAATTCTATATTCACTATTATTTTATTATAAGTTTTTTACCATATAGATAATAAATACAGAAGTAAATGTAACAACGATTATAGAAAACTAGTAGTTTGATAGTGTGTTTCTTGGTATGCAAGTCTAACTCTTTTATAGAAAATGTTTTTTATGTGTTTTGAGAGGGCGTGTGTTGCTTTTTACAGAAGTTTTTCTATTTCTTCACTTTCATTATTTCTCTCTTGTTAAAGGGAATGTTTTATAAGTAATTCTCATTATATCATTGTCATGAGAATTGGATTTAATATAGAAGTTACACATAACCCCACTATCAACGATCCAAATTCATGCATGTGAAAGAATGAACAGGTATGTAGGTGAAAGTTGTATTAAGGACCGCTCATGCTTGCATGTTTTATCTCACTGTTTGAATTTGAAAAATACACCTGGCATATGGCACAACATTAACCCTCAAGTTTTTAAAGTGAGAAATCGTGCTTCAAAAACTCATGTCTCCTATCTGAATATTTGTGCATTGTAGGCTACAATGTCAAACTAAATAACTGAAGAGCTAGAGTCATGACTGTACGAAAAAATCGTTGTGTGAACGCAACGAAAAACCCACAAGGATCCCTTATTCCCTTGAATTCGTGTATTTGATTTAATCATTTACATAAAATAAACATTAGTACAAAGGTTTCTCTTTCTTTCTGAAATAACAATTCCTTCGCAAGTCGTATCAAGGATAGACACGCACTACTTAGTCCACATGAATGCAATCCGACAAATTAAGAATTGATTGATTGATTGCTAGATCAATCTATTACAAAATATGAAGATGAAGACTAAAAGATGCAACTAGGGTTTTTCTTTTATTAAAAGTGCATTCTTATATAATATCAAATGACATTTCCTTTATATAGGTCCAGGGTTTAATGCATTGTGTTTGGACACACACATTAAACCTTTTTCCATTTAGGAATAATGCTCAACCCTATTCCAAGTTGGAATATCTTACAATGTTATTATATGGTGGAATAACATTAATTGGGTATTTTATTTTAAACAAAATTTTATTTATTCTATTTGATAAATAAATAAAATAGACATGAGCAACAACTCAAAACATAAAGTAAATTTCATTTACTTTATTGCATAGTAAAATTATCAAAATTCCCTCAAGGTCCAAAATACATAAAATGCCTCTTGTCACTAAAACTCATAAATTGTCATTCTCAGGTTGTTTTATTAAATAGATGAAAATTGACATCGCCAAATTCTAGAATTATGCAACAATATAATTCTGAAATCATGACAATTCACTTCATAAGCCCCTAAAGCTTTAAAGCTTTATATTTCAGGATTTCAACTTTCTTATGTGTGTGACCCGTAGACTCTCTATTGTGTTAGTAGTGAAATAGAATCGTGATTGACTACCAATCAATCCCCTTACTATTCACATATCAAGATTGGCCTCTAGTAAGACATCATAGCCACCCAACAAATAAAGATTCAGCGAAGAATGCTACCTGACAATGGTATGGTTACCGTACAATCAAATATTTTCATCATCTATTATCTCATCAATGTTGAGGCATAGAAATAATGTCAACCCAGATCTAATCCTTGGTATATTGATATTCAATTACTAGACCAACGACCAAATTAAAATTGGATCGAGCAGCAACTCAATCTCATTGTGGCCATAGATTTGTAGTCTTTGCCATTATAATTGAACTGCACAGTGAGATAACTTCTTTCGTACTCGAGACTGATGAATCCTTTGTCGATCCACCATAGCCTCAATATACTTCTTGATGTAGTCAATCACTACCATTCTAATAGACCTAAAAGATCTATTTTGGGCTAATGTCAAATTACACCAATTGGTACACAAGAAGCTTTGTCTAATCCATAGACACTAGGCTACCATTTATGTGGAATCATCTGGTGGGTCAATCTAGTGAAATTGCATTTAGCAAACACCCATGTGTTGCACCAAGTTGTCACCAAACAACATTGACAAGTGAGATAAGTCAATGTCTCTCTCCAGGATCATTCAACATGATGATAGTCTTACCGTATTATCTGTGCCCTTGATCAGAATAATATTGAGGCTATAGACATTTCTAGAATGACCACGATAAGTTCTCATAGGGATTTCACTATCAAGATAAATGACATATATCAAAACATATGATAATATGAATTACACAATATAGAGAATGTCTTTATTGATTGATAAACATGATACTTTTAGAGTAAATTTACAATAACTGGATTGGCTCTAGAGCACCTACACTAACAATGACAGGTGGGATAAAGTGAGGGCTATTATCGAACTAAAGAGTTCGATTTATGAACAGGAGCTAAGAATTGATCACGATCTGAGAGCAGACATAAAACGTTTAACAGATGAATTCTTAGAGAGGGCTAAGCATCAGAAGCCCAAACGCACGACCCATAGATTAAAAAATGGGCATGCCAACTTAAAACAGTTATAACTTATAATCCATAAGAAGTTATGGAGCCCATAAGATATCAACAAAAAGCTCGTTTCGAGCTTTACGTAGTGTCAACGAGGCAACATAATTGAGAGGTCATTTTCAAGGTCAAAATCAGTTGTTTTAGTGTGTTTCGAGGTTGTTTAAGCTTCCTGCGCGTTTTTCCTAGGCAATCTAAGAGTTGATCGCGATCTGGGGCATGCAACCTGAGATCCCGATCTAGGTGTGTGATCTGAGAGCTTAGGAGCTCGATCTTGAAGCACGCGATCTGAGAGCTTTAGAGCACGATCTTGGAGCACGCGATCTGAGAGCTTTGGAGCTTGATCTTGGAGCACGCGATCTGAGAGCTTGAGAACTTGATCTTGGACGCGCGATCTGAGAGCTTTGAGAGCTCGATCTTGGGCACGCAATCTGAGAGCTTTGAGAGCTCGATCTTAGGCGCATGATCTGAGAGCTTTGAGAGCTCGATCTTGGGCGCGCGATCTGAGAGCTTGAGAGCTCTATCTTGGGTGCTCGATCTAAGAGCTTTGAGAGCTCAATCTGAGGGGAGGGGAAGCTAGGCAACGAGGTCGCTTACAAGCTATGAGCCTAGAGCATGCTTCAACAATATGACGATAACTTGAGTTGTAGACCTTGAACTTCGATGATTTCCAATACTGATTTTTACACCAACGAATTAAGCACATGAAGATCGCAATGAATTCACACGTGAAGCTTTTAATAAGGTTATTTGTGAAGTGGTTATGTATTTTTAAGAAAAAAAACAAATAAAGAGACAAACAATATAATTTTTTAAAGCGTTTTGGATGCAAGATGCAAATCTTACATCCAATATTATTTTATTATAGGCTTTTTACCATATAGATAATAAATACAGAAGTAAATGTAACAACAGTTATAGAGAGTTGGTTGTTTGACAATGTGTTTCCTAGTACACAAGCCTAACTCTTTTACAAAGAATGTTTTTTATGTATTTGGGAGGTCGTGTGTTGCTTTTTACTGAAGTTGTTGTGTTTCTTCATTTCCATTATTTCTCTCTTGCTTAAGGAAATGTTTTATAATTATTTCTCATGTCATCATTGCCATGTATATTGAGATTTAATATAGAAGTTATACATAACCCATTATCATCGATCCAAATTCAAGTATATGAAAGAATGAACAGGTGTATAAGTGAAAGCTATATTGAGAACAACTCATGCTTGCATGTTTTTATCTCACTGTCTGAATTTGAACAATATACCTGGTATATGGCACACCTGGCGCATAGACAATATATATATATATATATATATATAATTTTTTATGTAATAAAATTAATTAATTAATGGTCATTCCATTTGGCCAAGAGTGATATGCAACATGCTCCAAGAAAAAGAAAACTAAAAGACGATCAGATTTCTGGAATCTGGAGTATAAAGAGCAGATATTATGGTGACGGAGAACAGGGAATTGCAGAGTAAAAAACAGAGGAAAACAGGGGATGAAATAATTAGTACAGATATTAAGCAACAAATAATAAATCAATTATTTGAGAGTACTAAAAAAACAATCACGATCAATGGGGAACTCCTTGTTTTGATGCAATCTGTTATGGTTTAAATGAAGCATTTAATAGATAAACTTCTCATTCTCAATGCTTTATGGCTTAAAAATATGGAGGACTTGTTATATGAATGCCGCTTTATACTTCCATCTCTTAGGGTGAACAAACAAAAATATAAAAAGACTTCCTGGAATTCCACCAAGTTTAAATTCCCTGGTTAATTTTCTGGAGCTCTGACACTCACCGGAATGGATCAGTTTTTCTTCTTCGGTTGCCTTCGAAAAACGTGAAGCTAACTATTGATTACTTTGGTGCCCTACATGGATCTTATGGGACTGATAAAACGTTGTCAAGGGTTTGAATGTCTGTCAAGTTATGGCTATACGGACTTGAACAAAATATGCACGTAAGTACTTGAATTTACTCCCAAAAAATCTAAAAAACCTGTAATTACTGTAGGTTTGCTCCCACCAAAGATGCCAAAGGAAGACAAGTGATCACTGTTCGTGCCCGGATGAAGACTTTTCAATGGCTTAACAAACAGAAGCCTAATTCCGTTGTAATAGTTGGGTACGGTAGTGAATGTAAACTAATCAAAAAACAAGTTTATGAAATAGATTGTGGGCTAGACCTCTCATAGCTTTCATTCTTGTGAGCGCTCACGAAACCCAAATTGCTCTGTTGATGATTCTGATGTTCTACCTCCTGGACTTAGTGATAGAACTCATGGCAGAGGATCAAACAATTACTTTGACCTGAGTAAGCATACACCATCACCGTTAAATTGATGACAGTAGCAAACAGAGAATATACAAATTATTCAAGAGAAAAGCAATTTTGAGTGGTTGATCCAATCAAAAAATTGGTAATACAACAAAATTAGTATTCTTTTCAAAGATCAATAAATTACAAAGATGCAAATCCTTCATCATCTAATCACTCTCTCATGCATAAATATGAACTCTCTCACAAGGATATTACTCAGTTAGTTTAGTAGAGAGTAATTACAAGTTTTTTTTTTCTTTTTCTCACTTACCCCACTTACTCAAGGACATGTTTGCTTTGTTTGCGTAAAATGCGGGGGCCATATGTGGAACGGAAAAAGGTTATTAAAAGGGGATATTGAGAAGAGAAAAATACCGACACGGTAAAAATTCCTGCAACCACTGAAACAAATCCAGGAAAATTATTGCCAGAAAACACCAGATAAATAGTGCAAGCAAAGGCTTGCATCGTCGATGTTACTGAGAGTAATGACAATAAAAGACACAGTAGTAACTTCTTGGGAAGGACATGAAGAAAATCATCTTCCGCATAGCGAGAAGTGAGAATGGACAAAAACATCATGATGGCGCTAATTGATGAGAACATAGAGATTATAACCAAAACACCAAACCTCACGAACACTGCCCGTTTGTATAAATTTGGCTTTCCATCATCATTGTAATCACCAGGTATACGGTGATTGCGGCTGCAAATGCTATTGTGACAATGAGTGCTGCTGCTACTGAGGATGAGTTTGCAGAAACTTTCATCCACTCCTCACCTTGTTTAACGAGTCCTTTGTGTTCCTCACTGAATACCATTCCCGGAGTTTTTCCTCCTAAATTTTTCTCCTCTTTATAGTCGGGGTGCACAAGTTTTCCTATCTCCTGTATAAAATATAAATAATTTCTTAACTGCTAATCACCATCCGGTTAAAGCAATATACATAAATAAGAAAGTATTATTGCCATAATTACGAAGTCACAGGTCATGGCAGTAAAAGAATACCAATCTTGAGTCAAAAGCCTTACCTTAAACCAACGTAACTCATGTTGCATCTGCATAACTGCCCCAGTAATGAGATTTAGTTTATGCTGCGGAGACAATTTTCCAGCTAAGTGCAAAATATTGTTACCATAAATGTCTTTAGACATCAACAATAAATTTCTTTGACCACTTATGTCATGTATGAGGTTGAATACTTCTGCCTGACGGTTAATCACTGCTAATTGGAATGGATTACAATTCATTTCATTTGAAAACCGTACTGCATCAGGAAATGACATTATTATCTCCTTCACAACTTCCGAAACCCCCAATTCCGCCGCTAAAAGGAGCGGTTGTTTGAGAAGTAAGGAAGTTTTTTTATGGTCTAGTCCATTGGTAATTTCTGTGCACGAGTGTCGAACAAGTTCAAGTGTTGTCTTATGTTCTTCCTTGAAACATTTTGGAACTGCAAAATGAACAAAATCAACAATGCCATAACCATATATAAAGCTAAAAAGTGTTATTCAACAGGAAACAACGATAAAACAATAAAGAGATCAAAGTCATATATACTCACCAAAAAAGTGTTGCCAAATCTTTTTTCTTATTGCACTTGGAAATGCAGACGGCTTTCGGGCTATTGCCTTTAAAAGAGAGTCTCCATTAGATGACACCTTTGTAGCTAAACCTGGATGGCGTTTAACTAATTCCAGTGCCAAGTCTGAGACAAACAATGTACAGAAATTTTGAAGTCATTTCAAATCAATTCCAAGAATATATATATTAACAAATTAAAATAAAACTTTACCCAGGAAAGCGCAGTGCAATCCCTAAAAAATGTGAACATGCATATATACAAGAAACATATAAAAGAGTTGAGCCAAAAAAATTATTTTGTGGGTGAAACTGTAATAAACGAGGAGGTCAGAGTATAAAAACAAAATTAAGATGTTGCATTTGAGGAGGCTAAAGTATCAAGTTCATGAGATAAGAAGGCACAAGAAACAAACTTAATATATAAGTATATATATGTAAATCGCCCAAATATTCATGTCCCTCATTTGCTTAATCGTACATTTTGACCCTCAAATATAAATAGTAGTAGAAAGCAAACGTTGAGGAATAACTCACCATAAAATTCAGCTCCTACTACCAAATTCAGGAAAACACAAACTGTATCATCAGAATAATTTCCCTCACACGAAAAAAAGTCTTCGTTGAATTGCAGTAAATATCTAATCATCTTCTCATGGTTATGTTGAGCAGCATGAATCAAAGGTATCCACCCACAGTTGTTCGCAACTCCATTTAAGCTTACATCTTTCTTCACCAACAATTCCCCTGCTTGCTTATTGCCAACAATGGCAGCAACAGAAAGGACCGTGTTGCCGTCACTGTTTTTCAGTGCTACCTGATCCGTTGACATCTTGTTCAATAGATACTCAACAATACGATTCGCCATGCCTGCCCCAACTGCTACATGAAGTGCTGTGTCCAAGTTTACTGTGATCCTGGCTTCTAAAGCGTGTTCATCCAAGTCGCAGAGTTGTTTTACCGATGGCAAGTTGCCCTCGAGTATAGCTTTATACAGTGGTAGGTAACGTGTGAGATCGTCTGCAATAGAAACACACAAATTAACAAGAAAACTCTCACATTTGTATTTTGTTTGTCTGTCACAATTAATTTTCTACTACTTACTCATAGGCTTTGACGAAGAAGACGCCGCAGTGCGCTGCTGTAATGAAGAAAAGGCCATCCTCGAGAAAGCTGATTATTATCGTTGTTCGTGACACTAACTTCGAGACCTTTCTATAGTGAAAATTGCCTGATGAACATCAACATATAATGACGAAATCGGTTCTTGTGTTTATGTTAACTCTATCATGTATACATCTAAGGTGTGGTACACGTTTTTTATCATCAGGATTTAGCATTTCCTTTTTTTTTTCCCCCCTTTTTGAGTGGTATACTGACTTACACCGTTACACGTTGCTGGCAAATTATTTCAGTTAGTATACATTGACAAGAACAAGAACCCATCAATCCCTGAGCAGTAATGGTTTTATATTGAGACTTATTGACTATTTTGTTACATCCACAGACAAGGCCCTACCTAGCGGCCACCATGTTGAAAATCACAGCTCTTACATGGATCAAATAAAAAGCTTTGACTTCCAACTAAAGAGTAAACGACTTTGTCCCACCCAAGGTTTGCCTTAATAACACTTTCCCACCCAAAAAGTATCAAAATATCATGTTTCCACTCAAAGTTTATATTCATTTTACTACGTACCCATAATACACTTTCTGATTCGACGGGCCAACGGAAAACAAACTAGGTCCAAGCTATTGGGGCTTTTTAAGAGGTGATGTCGGTGATTCTTTTGGTGATCGTATGTTGAATTTTGGTGATCAAGATTGGTCGGAATCTGACTTAAGAGGGGCAGTTACGCGTTCCACAAATCGCTTGATTACCGGTAATTGACAGGATCGGCAGGAATAATGTTTAAGGGGTTTTAGTAAGAAAGAGAATAGTGGTAGTATGAGGTCGCATAGATACTAAAATTGTCCGATAATTGATCGAAATATAAACTTTAGATGAAAAAATGGTATTTTAAAACTTTTCAAATGGAAGTGTCGTTAAACCAAACCTTGGGTGAGAAAAAAACGTTTACTCTCCAAGTAAATTGGCAAACATGTGAACGTACGTAGCATCATAAACAGTTCCTATAGAAAATTGGCATCAATAATACTCGGTCTTCCAAAATGAATTTTCAGGCGACTTAGACCCACATAATAAATGTCCTTATCTTATTCTTAACAAAATATATATGCTACGAAAAGAAATTACAAATGGTGAACTAACATACAAGCAAAACAGTTAATTAGCAAGTTTCACAAAAAAATTATCTTCAAAAAACTAAAAAAATTACTGTTTAATTTACCCACCACCTCAAATTTAGATAAGTTTTTCATTGCTCATTATTGCCCAACAAACTATAAATTAATAAAGTTTGCAAAAGTTTTTAATGCAAAAATTTTAATCATTTCATTAGCTATTGATTCCATCCGCCCTGGTTCTTTAATTCCTGAATATTATTTTACTGAACTGTGTATTATTTTATACGAATCGTGTTACATATACAAATATTTGTATTCAAACTAACGTGGTATAATTGTTCGATTTACACATATTATTGTGTTAAGACTATCGCACCTAAAAGCTTAAGTTAGTAGATGATGGTTTATCATATTCGCCTCATATCAAATTTGTATTTTTTTTTTCATTTTCTTTATTCAGTTTATATGTAGGGATTTGAACTTGACACATTTAACTCTGATACCATATTTAAGTCGACATCTCACCTAAAAACTTAAACTAATGGATAAGGGTTCATCATATATTAGAACAATATATTGAATCTCAACTGCCAAACAAGAATGAAAATTTAATTAATGATCATCCCATTTGGCCAAGAGGGACATGCAACATGCTCCAAGAATAAGAGAAAAATTAGCTCCAAGTTGGAGCCTAATATTAGTCAACATTTTGCTCTTCATAAAATCAGCTGCAAGAAGATCAACAAGTGCCATGTAAATTAAGATGCCAGCTGATGCCGAATTGAGAAGACCTTGAACAATTAGAGCAGTTGGACTGTGTTCATTGTAAATGTTTGATATTCCAATTCCAACTGCAATTCCAATTGGGGTCGTCAGAGAGAAGAATAGCACCATTATCCCAATGGCCCTAGACTTGAATTTTGCCTGAACAGATTATGAATAAAATTAATTTCTTATGCACATACAGCAAACTGCATTCTCAAGAATTAATTAAATCAAATCAGTTTAATTGGTGACCCAAAAATAAATTTTGATCATTTGATAATAATACCTGAGATATGCATCCTCCAAGACCCATTCCTTCAAAAAACTGATGAAAACTCAACGCTACCACTAGTGGTTTGATTGTATTCACTCTTTCTGAAACTCCTAAAGATATCCCAATAATCACTGAATGAACCACAATTCCCAACTCTAAAACCTGTTGATTATAAAATATAGAACACCATATGTATTAACATAAAGAGAGAGCTTTGTAAAATATCGAAACAAAAAAATAAACTTGTTTTGTTATAATTTTGATAATAATTTATGTGCATAATGCTTATCGTTAGAAATTGTATTTATCCCATATTATTAAATTGATAAAATGTTATGATGTATATATGTGATTGAACTTTCTCTTTTCTCTTGAACTAGTTATTGAAAGCAAGTTCTAACACGTTCTGTTCAATCCCACTTTACCACTTATAATTAGACATTTATTAGTTAGGTAAAACATCTTCTCATGTCTCATCCAATAAATGTAAATGAAACCACCAAAAAGATATGTTTATATGGAATCATGTCTAAATGAACTTGATCACTTTTATGGAATCATGCTACAACAACTTAATTCTCTATTTTGGTTGGTAGAGCACTAAAACCATATATGTCTATATCCACATAAAAGACAAATGGTTCTAATAAAACTTTCGAAAATTATAAACTTTATCATTTAGTATTTATTATGAACGTATCAAGATATTTTATAGTTTTTTTTTTTTTTAAACACAAACCTCGTTGATTGGTATCGGTTACAGTAATTTATTTGGCATTATCTAACTTTAAAAAACAAAAATTTCAATCTAACTTTATTGTATTGAAAACTATCAAATTTTGTCTTTTAATATTTATTAATGCAGTATAGTACTACTGCATCAATAAAATCCAATAAAATCCTATCACATATATATTTACTTTAAAAACCATCAAATTATAACATCACTTTAGATGAAGATAAAAACATATATGATATGGACAACGTGTTGTGTCCAACCAAATAATCTTTCGTACAAAACACATTGGTGAGAGTTTCGTTTTGGTACCTGAGAAATAACACGATGCCGAATAAGCTCAGAAGAATTCGGTGCTTCCATTACCAAACCAGAGCCATGAACATGGCCGCCATGAGCTCCATGGTGGTGATGATGATCATCACTTTCTTCATCGCCATCGACAGGCTGAGCTTTTCTCAGCTCTAACCTCTTATGGAACCCGGTAGCATACGCCTCCATCATCAAGGTCCCGATAGACGCCATCATGGCCACAAAACCGGAGAAAGGAAACTTGTGCCATGGTTTTTCAGGTAGGCAAGGACTTTCTAAGCTCTCAAAAGCGTCAGGAAGAATGTGAATGAACCCGGTTGCGAGTATCACGCCCGCGGCAAAGGCCTTGACGAGAAAGAAGAAGTCTTTTTCTGGAGATAAATATGAGATGTTTCTGACCAAAAATGGGAGGCAAACTCCTAGTGAACTTGCCACAAGAATTGAAGCTATGGCAATGAGTTTGTATTTGAGAGCTTGAGAATCAATTCGGTCTTGCTCTTGATGATGATCTTGCGATTCACATGAACACTTTGATGAGGCTGCAGCTGATGCAAATAGAAGAATGAGAAAAATGGTGAAGAATTTGAACGAAGAAGAGTGGAATTTGGTCATCTTTTTTATGATGAAAAATTAGGCAAAAACTAGATAGTGAGACTCCAGCTACAAGAAATATGTGTGTGTTTGAGGAACTAAATTTATAAAGGGAAGAGATGAGTCAATGGAGACCTCCAAATATTTTTTTTTTTTATTTTTTTTTCTTTTTGTCTATCCAATTAACAAAAGTATTCTATTACTTAGAAGTTAATAAACCGATGGATTATAGATTATCATAAAAATTCTTGTCTTATATGAAGATTATGTTGTGATTAAGAAGACTAAGCCCTAAGGTATCATAAATAGAGACTGCCTTGGCTTGAAGACAGGCTACAAGTTACAAAGATTATAATAATTAATTAAGCTTAATTAGTAACATATGACATCTATATGCTGATCTCATCAATAAAAACAAGATATTGGGACCAAATGGGTGCTATTTGATCTGACTTGTGGACCCATTTTTATTTATTTAGCTTTGATTGTTTCAGCCATGGGATGTATCTATTAATATATATATATATGGTCCAATTGGTTCAACTTTATCTAGTTAATAATATATGACTTTGTATTTTTATTTTTTTTTCTTGTGATACAGTAGTGTATGTTAAACATGATTAGTGTAAGGATTAGCAATTAATTTCCTATAATACCACAAGTATATTCATTTAATTTGCATGTTTTACTCGCACCACAATATCAGGTCGTCTTGTGATCTGAGTTTTCTTTAACTTTTATAAATTTTATGACACATATATATTACTAGAGTATATGTGGTTGAGCTTTGTTTCTAAATTTTATCTTTTTTTTTTCTTTTTAATCACTAATGACAAAATTGTATTTAGTTTGTTCGAGCAAAAATCAGATAAGAAAATGATCGTGATCCGAGCAAATACTATCATTTAAAATTGATTAAATATTCTTAGATACTTTTATAAAGAAACTAACTTGAGAAGGTGTTCAATTAATTATTTGATCTTTTGAGTCAAGCATATGAAAAAAATTGGTCATTAGAAATCAATATTCATTTTCACATTGAAATTCATATTTTCTTTGGCACATGTTCAATGCAAGTT
>WYDK02048641.1:0-14329 GCA_009867345.2 Toxicodendron radicans | reverse complement strand
GCCCACATACTAAATAATGTTAAATAATATTTGCAACTAAATTATTCTAAGCATCTGTCAATAGACACATGTTTTTCGTTCTTGGTAAAAGGGTGAGAGTGGGATCACTAATAACAAATCAGGTATTTTACACCCTCTTTTACAAGTAATTCTGTCATTGTTAGAATAGAAAAGAAATGGAGGAAAAACTTCTGACCTTTCGTGGTTGAGTGTCCAGCATAAATTAAAAGATAAAAAGATAACATACCAGGAAAACCTTTTAAGGAATTGAAGCAAAAGCAAATATCTTCCACCAACACGGGTCAATTCACCTGCTCAGTCATTCAATAAAAGAAGCAAATTTTTACTATGATACGAACATATAAAATAATAGGGATATTGTTATGAAAAATAGTACCTGAATAACAGCCAAACAACCTTAGATCTTTGGAGATATCTTCATGTTCACCATACCAAACAAAATATGAATACTTAGATTACAAATCGAATTTTTCTCCATTGATATTATGAAAATTAATTAGTACAATAAATTAAGTCCAATTTCCAACTTTTATTTTTGAAAATATTGAAATATTTATTGCTTCTCTCTCATCATTCCATAATGTCAATAGAGTGAATTAATTTTTATTCAAAAAGAATGGTTTAAAAGCAAAAGCTAAAGATCTAGTTTGTTTAGTTTTTTAGTAGTATTTAGAATAGTGATATTTGATAAATAGTGATAAATAGTAAATGAGTAGTATTTGAATAGTATTTAGATAATATTTGTGGAAAAATGTGTATTGATATTTGTTAAAATATGATTGGATTTGGATAGTATTTAAATAATATTTATGAAAAAATGTGTATTAATAAGATAGAATTTGAATAGTAATATTGGTGAAAAAATATGTATTGATATTTGTTGAAATAGAATAATAAATATGATAGTGAATAAAAATTAAAACAAAGAAACCCAAATTTATTTTATTAAAAGATAAATTTGTAAATTTATATTCTCAAAAACCTTTTTTATCTGAATCAATTGATCCAAATATCATTGTCTTCTCTTCAGTACTAATTAATCATCCACTAGGTAATTAATTAATAATTAACAATAAAGTAAATAATCAACTTCATATGCTATTCCTCGATCAGTGTGTCGTGTAAGTAATCATAATTAATACAATTGTTAATTTGGTCTCCAATTAATGTGCCCTTGAAACCCACCAACACTATAATCTATCTAAAGTTGATGAAGTATTGTTGTGAGTGGGGTGGACATTTCATTATCTGGAGTGTGAGTTGCCACATTCTGATACTACCAAGAGTCTCTAAATTTTGAAAACTCTGAAAGGTTGAGAATCTAATTCCTTCTCAGAAACAATAGCTCTGGCAGTTTGCACTTTGCACAGCTTCAAATCTCTCAACTTACTGAATGACTTTGCATGTTTTCCATCACAACAAAACCCTTCGCATGAGAAGATTTCCTTAAAAAAATGAATCAACGACGACAAGTTTCTCCAGATCCCCGGTAATGCATAAAGGAAACAAGATGGAAACTAGCATCTTTCCCAGAAAAAGTTTTTCAACTTAAGGACCTTTATGTTGCACAAGTACTTACTCCAAAAATTTGCCATGCCATATCTCATTTATAGTATCATTGCTCTCCGATTGTAATTCTTTCAAGCAGGGAAATGAAAATCAACCAAACTGTTAAAAACGAAGAGATAGGCTGCAAGAGAAAGAAAGAAAAAATAAATAAATAAAAGGTAAAGAGTGGTACAAGTTCATATCCAGTCACATTCTCCAAGTGTGCATATATAATACAATTGTTATTGAACATACCAAATCATGAAAACTCCACAGGAGTAGATTGTATGTTATTAGGAATCTCACATTGAAAGGGAAATGGTTGGGCAATTGGGTTATAAGGCTTGGACATCCTCATTTGACAAACTAGTTTTTCAAGGTGAGTTCTACCCAAGCCCAATAAGACTCATTGCACAATCTAATTATTTGAGATTGAAGTGAATTCCTATAAAATAGTATCAGAGCCACGATCCTACGCCTACATGGCCACACCTGCGTGGCAGGTTAACCCGTGGCAAGCTGACCTTGGGCTCGAGCTGCTACCCCGAGAAAGGGCATGGAGGCCCGAAGTAAGGGGATCCGCGAAGTCACCTAAGGGGTAAAGAGGCCGATGGGGGTAAAGAGGCCGACGTGGACGTTGGTTACGGAAGCGTGGTAGAATGTTAGGAATCTCACATTGAAAGGGAAATGGTTGGGCAAGTGGGTTATAAGGGCTTGGGCACCCTCCTTTGGTAAGCCAGTTTTCTAAAGTGAGTTCTACCTAAGCCTAATAAGACCTATTGTCCAACCCAATTATTTGAGATATTAAAGTAGGTTCCTATCATGTGTCCAATACATTTTCTCTAATTATATCTTTCTTCATCATTTTGGGATAAATACTTTGTTGTAGAAGTTCAAGAACTATGAAACATGAAATTCTGCAGATGTACCAATATTGATACTAGTTGAACGGTATACAAGGTACAATTACTTTATAGTATGCTAGAGTAATTTGGAGCTCATACCTTGTCAACCAAGTAGAATGCTTCTTGAAGTGAGATCTCCTGTTCCCACTCTCCATGAATTTCTTGGAGCCTCATAATTTTCTGCTCCCAATTTCTGAGCTCTAGTAGCCAAATACTTTGGCTTGTTTACACCCCTAATTTTTATGGGCCCGAGCATATTAGATGGAAAAAATTTCGTTTAAGTTTATTACAAAAAGGTACCCTTAAGATATTTAATTTGCAGAAGGAATCCGATAATTGATATTTTTCAAATTATTGGAATCTAATTGTATTTGTGAAACCTCAGGGGGATAATTGATAATTGTCCTAGAATATCAAGTGATTCATATTGGGCGGAGGCCCAAACCTTATTTTGATTGGGCCTTGGAGGTACGCACTATAAAAAGACCGGAGCCCGAAATTCCTCCAACAGTATCCATTTCAAGAAAACATAAAAAAAAAATTGAAAGTTTCTCTGAAAGCCAAAAATGGCGGGAACCGATCCAAAGAGGCAACTGCTAAACCTGATTCGCGACTTCGCCTCTGAAAAGTCTCAAGGAGGTCAGTGTCCGTACAAATTCTTTTTTTCCATCGCTTATGTATGTATGTATGTATGTATGTGACTGTTTGTTTCCAGAGAAAACATACGAGAAAATTTTTATCGATAGCTGAACTCATTATAGCGAATGAACTATTATATCGAAGTTAAAAACAATGTGAATAATCGGATATTTCAAATTCTTTTTTAAACGGAGGCTTCAAGTTATGTTAATTAATATAAGATCCAATATGTGAAACTGAAACGACTTCCGTACAAACTGGAGATTAAAAGCCTGACGATCGTTCTTTTTATTAAGCTTTTTCTTGGCAACCAAACATGATGTTAAAATTTGAAATTGAAAATTCATATTTCAATCAAATAAATTTATTGTTCATTAGGTTCCCGAGAAAATAGGCGAGAAAAATTTATCATTAACTGAACTCCGTGTAGGGAATGAACTCTATTATTAAGTTAAATGCTATCTGAATATGTATTTAAATGTCAATTAATGAATAATCGGAGATTTGAAATTCTTGACCGGAGGTTTAAAATTCTGTTTATGAATAGAAGATTCGAAATTCGAATTCCTTTTAACGGCGGTTAAATTTTGTGCTGTGTGTAACTGAGACGAGTCCGTACAAACGTGGAGACGAATAAATAACCGAGTAGCTGAACATATTTTTTTCTTAGAAAAAGAATTTTACTGCGTTTTCTCGGCAACCAAACAGGAGGTTAAAAGTTGAAAATGAAGTGAGTTCTTATTTGCAGAGAGAAGAGTGGTTGGTTTGAAGAATCGAATAGAAGAGCTAAGATATGAGTTAGAGGTGGCAAATGCAGAGCGCGAAGAGGCAAAGCGATTCAAAGAAACAATTGAGCAAGAGCTTAAAGGATACGAAGTTGAATTGGCTTTAAACGACAATTCGTTTCATGCCTTAGAGGTTTGCTTAACTTTGATCAGTTTTGAATTTAACTAGATTTTTATTGGATTATTCATTTTTGGAGTTAATTGCAGTCAAGGATTTCTTCAATACAAGATGATATTTCAGCCGTTGGATCTGATGTGGAGAATCTTAAGGTTCAAACTGGGCCGCGTCTTGTTCTTTTTGTTATTTACCAAATAAATATATTCTGTATTCTTATGTTGTTAATAATGTTATTTTTTTATTGATGGAAATTTATGCTCGGACTATTTAAAGAAAGAAGAAGCAGATTTAAGGTAAAAATAGTTGTGCAATTTTTTTTCCAAGTTGAAATTCGTAAGAAAGAAAGTTGTAAGTGGTTGAGTTTTTTTTTTTCTGTTTTGTGCTTTTATGCAGAGACGAGTTTATTAGCCAAATGTTTGAGTTCAACAATAAGATAAGGTTGGTCTTACTTATTTACTTCATATTACTTTTCACTTCAAAAGATGGTGTTCAGGGTAGAGAGGTGCTTTACACTGTGGGCTTCTTTATGGTATTACACTAATAACACTTCATTGAGATGTGGGCTCCCACTTCTGATGTTAGAAACCATTAATAAAAGGCTGTCAGTTTTCATGTGATCATCTAGATTCTGTACCAACAATTGCATCTTATTTATAAGTTTCGTGCAAATTACCAATCTGTATTTATGTTCTTGGATTGTTGGCATAGCTCATACTTATGATTCCTTTTGGATGATCTTGACATTTCATAAAGACAGTTCGTAATCATTTTAAATGATCTCCATGTGTGGTACTCTAATTTCAATTCTGCACTCTGGTGCTAAGTACCGGGAAACAACTGGAAAATAACTAATTCTTAAGCTAATCACTTGTTATTATAGGGAATTCCATATGGCAGTAGCTTGCAATTTTCAGAAAGATAATTGTCTTGGAACTGCAGCCGGTGATTTTCTCGATAATGCTATTCCACTTTTCTAATTATTGTATCTTGTAGCATATTGGCCTCTTATTTTATTTTCCTGGATAAATCTGGTCATCACCTAAAATGATCTAATTCATGGCATGAACTTCCTTTCAACTACAATTCAGAAGTAGACCACAATTTCAGCAAAAAGGAAGGCACTGAAGTTCCTTTAGAAACTCTTGAGAATAAGCTGGCTGATATAATTTCTCAAACAGCTAAAGATGAGGAAGCACACCAAAATGAGGGGAATATTAACAAGCAGGTAAAAGTCGGTCCTCTGCACTTCAAAAACACAGATACAATGCATCTTTAAAAAGGTTTAGATGATTGTAAATTAATCATAGAAACTACTCCAATGTTTTTCCTTCCCCTGATTTAGAAAAGTTAAAAGGTCATGAAATTTATCCTTGAAATTGAGTCCTAAATTGATCAAAATGCAATGGGACACCTGCAGGTCCAGCTGGAGTTGGCTGATCTTGAAAGGAAGGTCTCTTTGATGGACGTGATAGTGACCGAAACAAAAGCATTGCAGGAATTAACAAGATATCCTTATCAAAACTACAGTAGCTCTACTAACTGAATGGTTATGATTTTAGCATACTGTCTTCTGGGTATTAATTTATGGCTAATGATTTCAGGGACTGGTATAGCACATACAAACCCTTTCATTTTTGGGAAAACAAAAATGACCTCTAGAATTTCATCATTCAGAAAACTTCCATATTCAGAAACAATTCTTATGGGTTGAATGTTTAGGTTATTATAGAAAGAAAAACTTCCACTAGTTTTTTATCTGCTTTGTTATCAAGATAGAGCAAAAGAAGCCTGTGGCTACCATAACCTAAAATGACAGTTGAAATTTCTTGATCTATCATTCTATTGATTAAAAAAAACTCATTCACGTTTGATGCTTCCTTTCTTCCTTCTAATAATTTTGTTGAAATTCCGATTTGGAAAAACCAAGTGTAGATGAGATAGCTAGATTGCTTTTGTGGTCTTAAATAAGTTGTATGAAGGTATTGCTTGAGGTAACGTGAAATATATACTGAGAAACATTTATCTCCTTTACTAGTGACACGCAGACTTCTGAAATGGAGGAGACAATTGCTTCTCTCGTTGAGGAGCTGCAAAAGAGGTGTATATGCCCCAGTTGCCACAGAGATAATGTGGAGACCCTTGGTAATATGCTTCAAGCAAATCAGGAAAATTGATCAATATGTAAGTATTTTACCTGCTAACGCTACTTAAAGTGTTGAGATTACCTTGTCCTGCAAATAAGAACTTGTTTTACAGAGTCAGTTTAGTGCAAAAGGTGAGAAAAAACTCACTAACTGCTTTGAATAAGATTTTACTTATTTTGAAGTTTCAAATAGACTGTTTAAGCTTAGTTCTCTTAGTATTTGAAAAAGTTCCATGCTTCAATTCGTTAGGAAATTCCTTGGTACTCTTGATTGAAGAGACATATATATCAAAGAATATTAATTACATTTATTCAATGATCGTCTCTCTTTTCTATTTGTGGGGTCAAACTAATATGAGCAAATAATGAATCCCCAGCCGTAACAGAAGGACAAAAGTAAAGAAATTTTAAAGAAAAATAGTGTATCCCCACAGGCCAGCCTGCACCATCGTAATTAGCCAAAACCCATCTTTGTCCACTTTCATCTGTTTTGTTTACGGATTCTTCATATGTGTTGGTGATGATTCCATATCCTTTACAATCAATGATAACAATGTAGATTTCTCCTCTTCATCAGTCTTTTCTGGCCCCTGAAACCATGACCATAAGAATTTTAAGAATGAATAAGGTCATTAACCCACATTTTAGGAATAGTATTAATGTAGATTGCCGGATCTTACAGTCTGCTCAGGAGTTATAATGCTAGGAAGAAGTGTGTGGATTTCAACCCCTCTTGAATTTGTGGACTTCATGACTTCCACATGTGTAGAGAACAAGGCAGAGACTGGCCGATGATCTGAGAACTTACTTTCACTTCGAAAATATGAGAGTTGTTTTACTCCTTTCCCATACCATAGAATTCTGTCACACCTGCCACCAGATCCATACATTATTCAGGACACATAATTAGATAACTTATGTGATTTGGTAGTAGATTTAGTCATTTCTAGGGTAGGGAAATTAGTAATTTTACCATGCTGGAGTCCTTTGCTTCTCTCCTGATCTGTTTGGAACTCCACCGGAGTACCGATTGCAATTCGAGGAAGCATACTTGTATGTAGGTGCAAATTCAATGTCTCCTTCTCTCCAACCTTGAAATACTCCTCCATCTTCTTGTTCCCTGCGAAGCTGATCAAACTCTTGCAATGCTCTCCAGTCTTGCTTATTTATCAGATGCCTAGCTAAGTTGTCTTCCAAGTACAGCCTATAGTTGAGATCCCCTAACCAGAATATTTGACTGTTCAACAGAAAACATTAATCAGATAGGCTTTGAATTTTTAATCAGATAGATCTTTAGGTTGTTGAGGACCACTTACTCATGTCCTAAAATGGTGAGAGGATGTGGATTATCATCATCTTTAGGTGATCTAGGAAACGTAGTTCGCCGGAAAATCTCTGAGACTTGGTGATTTCTCCGGCCTTCATCGCCTTTCTTCTCACCAGATGCTAAGTGTGCAGCTATGAAGCAAAAACTAGTTCCTTCAATTGACATGCTAACAGAAACCGAACCTTTGTTTCCCAAATACCCCATGATGCCACAAGCCACTGAGCAAACTTTCACATTTGAAATGCAATACTTTCTTAGCAATTCCTTCTTCATCCACACACTTATAAAAACTCCCACCATCTTCTTGCTGGCCATGAGCTTGTACATGCTGCCCCCATAGAGTTTCTCAGGCTGACTTCTTGACCAGTCTCTCATTGGAATCCCTCTAAGGCCGCTAAAACTTGCCCTCTTTTCAGATTCTTGAATGCCATTGTAGTGGTAGTTGTCACTTGAGATTGGATTCAATATGGGTGTCAACCAAGGGCATCCATATTTATTATTGAGCGTTTTCCCTATTAGTAAATTCCAATTTGTTGCTTCTGTTGGGTCTTCTGCTCCTATCACAGTTTGAGTCTTTAAGGGTACAATCTCTTGGAACCTGTTAGTCAGAAAAAGTAGTTTAATGTAGTGAGCATAAAATAACCTTTGAAGAATACAAGTACTTACCCAAGAACGTAAATATCCGCAGCATCCTTTAGATTTAGCCACTCATCCAAATCTACAGCCAAGCTCCCTACAGGAGATCTTCCAGCGACATTCCAAGTTCCCACAAAGATTCTGAACAAAAAACAAATGAAAATACATCAGTCATCGAAACACAAAACAAACTTCTCCTTTTAAACTTCACCTTAACTCATTGCTTGAAGTGCATGGATCCATCTCCATTGACCTAATGTAACTATCTTCCATCTCATCATCCCCATCATCTTCACCACCATCTGTAAGAAAAGAAAAAAGAAACCAAACACATTCACCAAATATAACTAGGTAGCTATAAAAGAAGGACATGTAGGAGAAGCTAACCTGAAACTTCATTCAAATGATAAGGCTCTGGTCTCTTGTGCTTCCTTTTAAACCACTTATAAAACCTCTTAGATCTTGGTCTCTCGTTCTGGTTATCCATATAGTCAGTTACACTTTGCCCATGCAAAATTTGTTAACTTGAAGCATGGCTAGGTAGCTGCTTATTGTTTCATCAATGTCAACTGATCTAAACGTAGATTCTGCAGTAAAAGTCATTGTACTAATCGCCCATGTTAATTAACCAAGTGATGAGGGTGAGAGAATGAGACAAACCCAGAAGCTTAAACTAATGAAGCGATGATCCCGAGAGATCTAGAGAATTGTCTGTAAAGTCACAATAGAGCCTGCAGAGCTTGGTTGAAAAATGAAGAAGCTTCCCTATCTCATACACATCCCATCCTCCCCTCCATGTTTCACGGTGTAATTTAATCAGTAGTGAATCGACAGGGAATCAAAAACGATACAGGCCTCACAAGCTTCTATCATTGCTTGATAATTAGAGATGGTAGGTGGAGGTGGTGCTGGTCACGTATGTCTTGTGGATTTTTACGTGACAACTTCATCACGTGTACAAGTCAAACATCCTAATATAGAATTGGGTTAACTTAGGGTGGTCCATTTGCATTAGGACAATTTTGCATTCATCATACAATCATACGGTCAGATTTGGAGATACTAATTGATAGAATTGAGTTTGATTAGAAGATCAAAAGATCAAGTACTCTTCTTACAATAACTTTTAGTCTAATAGTTTATATTCGACCCAATAGATATTGTCCGAATCAACTCAATCGAATAGACATTGTCCGGAATCCGGATAACTTTTAGCATAAACTCTATCATCCGTCATTTAGAAAGCATATACTGGCCCAAAGCTTATGAACTAATAGCAAAACTCTTATTGTTTAATTATTGTACATGAGAAGTACTTGGTGGCTGCAACTAGGTACTCTTTCTTCTGAATTAGCATGAGGACAACTTTTGATTCATCAAATAATCATACGGTCAGTTATAACTGATGGGATTGAGTTTAATTAGAAGATCAAGAGATATAGTACTCTTCGTACAATTACTTTCAGTGTCCTGGTTTAAATACTTTTTGTTTTTTTTTTTTTTGGCCTGAGGTTTAAATACTTAATAATGGGTGTATAGGAGACGTCTTTGTGGCAGCCACAAGAGTCTCCTAATGAGTCCATGTCCAAGTGGTATAGGTCATGTGGCCCATCTCAGTTATTGTATCTACCAGTTTGTGTGTGGTGGACCGTGGATTGGACTTGTCGAAGAACATAATTTCATAGTTTTGTTAATTTAGACTTCTTATTATCTTTAATCCCAAAATTTTGGAGACATTTATGGAAGATTTCGTTTGTGGTTCAAATATGATTGTTGTTTTGTGCATATCAAAAGGCCAAACAAGATGTACTTAATAGGTAATGTGACTGTTTGATATAGAATTTAAATACAGTTTTTATTATTAATATAAGGGATTCAAAAAATTTTATGAAAATGTGTTTAGTAGAAATGAATCAAAATGTGGTCAAAAACAGTTTTTTGATACAATCCTAAAAGGTCGTCTAAAATTAGAAAATTATTAAAAGTCGTTAGCATAGTTTTTTTTTAGTTTTTTCATCTGAAAACAGTTTTTGAATATTATATCGAATAAATTTTCATTAATTTTATTTTTTATTTTTATTTTTATATTTTACATATCAAGAATCATTTGGGGTTCAATTTAAATGAGTAACTAGGCCTACTTTGTTAAGGTGAGGCCAAGAAAGACCCCAACATTAATTTTGTCCAAACATTTTTGATAGTATCAAAAGATTAGGCAGTGCACTAAAAAAGTGCGAAGGTATAAAGTTTATTAGACAATAATAAGAAGAAGAAGAATATATTTATTTATTTATAAATTATTGAGCATATAACATAATAGGGATGATAGCTGGCTTGTAGCTTTCAATGGGTTGCGACATTCTAACGAGAAGTGGATGGATTGTACTCTTTGTAGTTGTCTATCCATTTGCACCATTTATGACTTGATTGAAACCTTCACCCACTTTCCTCAGTTGACTAGGACTTTACCTCAGTTGGGTCTTAAATAAAGATTATATATCTTAAATGATATTGATATGTAGTCGATGATTTAATAATGTGGTAAATGATATATAAACATTATGAACCACCACTAGGTTGTCTTATAGTAAAAGAGTCAGGACGAGTATAAGTTTATATAGCTTTTTGAATTTAAGTCTTTATGATTGTAAATTGGGGTGGGGTAAAAGAATAAAAAAGAATATAAGTTTATATAATTTTTCGAGTTTGAGTTCTTAGACTCTCCATGACCCCTAATAGGGGTGGTCACTAGAGGGTTTATCCAATCATTAATTTCAGAATCCTAGAGATTAGTTGACTTATGGTGCAAGCAAGCTAATCTGAACACCTAAGTCATAAAAAAACAATATATATATATATCACCTCAATGATAAAAAACAAAAAAAAAATTATAAACATTATGTAACGATAAATATTTTAAGACTGAAAAATTTTAAATATTATGTTGATATGTAATTTACAGTGAAAAATTTAGAATACTACTTAGGATGTATAATATTATTCATTTTTTTTTTTTTAGGAACTTTGTTCTCTTGACGTGTGTGTACATTTAAAGATTAATTATTTACTAATTCAGAATCGAGTTAATGACACTTTCCCACCCAAAGTTTGCCTTACTCAATCCCACCCATAAACTTTGAAAAAACAATTTCCCACCCATGACGCTAGTTTTAACAGCAAACAAACATTTTTGTCGGTTTGCATAATATATATTATAGGGTTAATGTTACTTACACCCCTAAATTACAGGAAAAAAAAACAGATGCTAGTTTATAATTTTTTTATTTTAATAACGGACTTTATTCTTTTTTTTTTTTAATTTATTAACCCTGAAATTAATATAAACCAAACTAGGGGTGTAAAATATATTTAATAAAGTTTGAGTAGGAAAATGTTATTCAGCTTCTTTAAAAATTATAAAATCAAATAGTAAAGGGTATTATAATATTTTTCGTAGGTTTACCCTTGTCAAGTATCAGTATCGAAGATTGACGATGGGTGGGAAATTGTTTTTTTTCAAAGTTTATGGGTGGGAAATGGTAGTTATGGAAAACCTTGGGTGGGAAATTGATTCACTCTTCAGAATCATTGAAAAAAAAAGTTTAGCCTTGTTTCGAGTGTTTGTTATATGTAACCTGCCTTATCTGGGGCTTTGATATATTTTTCTGTTGTTTACCAAAGTGATAAGTAGGTCTTAAATAGTTCAAAAAAATATCTGTCATTGTGATGGCGATAAGATTTTGAAGAGAAAGACACATATGTATTTATATATCTCTCCAATAACTTTAGAAAAGATCATACTGCTGCATATTTTTGCTTTTAGAATAGAATATAATATAAACACCATGCTAATCTCTTTCTTTGTGATAGTCCTTTCATGGTCAAGAGATCACATAGAAAAGCCTCAAAGGCTTCTAAGG
This sequence comes from Toxicodendron radicans, assembly GCA_009867345.2. Classification (NCBI taxonomy): domain Eukaryota; kingdom Viridiplantae; phylum Streptophyta; class Magnoliopsida; order Sapindales; family Anacardiaceae; genus Toxicodendron; species Toxicodendron radicans. Next base: position 2,287 of record WYDK02048641.1, on the reverse strand, counting down.
TTTTGAATTTCCCAGTTGGGTTCTGATTCTTTATACAATTTTGTTGATTAACGTTTCTTACTTTATGCTCTGCTTGATGTTTATGAAGTCTTGCCTAATAGTGGAAATTTCTGACTCGATCTGGTCAAACCCAGGCCCAACCCAATACAAGGGTGGACCAGGTTTGACCCAAACCGGTGTAACCCTATCGGGCTGGCCAGGTTACCATATAGTAACCCACTGGCCCAAAGGGTTACTATTTATGGCCTGACGAGTTACACAAAAGACAAAAAATTAAAAAATGATAGGTTAGACGGGATGGCCCGGCCCGACCCGCATTATAACCCACATGGGTAGGGTTATAGGACCGGGTTGAGCCCACCATATAACCCAAGTGTGCAAGCCTAACCCGGCCTGCACACGCCAGCAGACCCGGCCCAGCCTGCCAAATCACCCAACCCCCCAGCCCGCCCATTTTTCCACCTGTAGTCCTGTTCTTGTTCATGCTGCTGCTGCTGCACTTAATCCCTCAAATTTTTAGAGTATTAAATGAAAATATAGGTTATGTTTGCCTCAATTGTTCTTTGATTAATCCTTTGCTTTAGAAAAAGAGTCTGCAAATAGAAAGAATGCAAGACATAGTTGAACTACAGAAGAAGAACAAAATTACAAATTCTGCTCCAAAAATTTTGGACCAAATTACAATATCAGAAGCAAAATCTCAATATATACTAGTAACAATTTGAAGTTTCATGTTAATTAACCTCTTCTCTTCTGTAAGTTGATGGAATTTTCAGCTTGTTTTTGCCAGGAAAAAAAACTTTAGTCTCTACCTTTTCTTGCATCTAAAATTAAATGTTGCCTAAATGTTGCAATGAAAGCTTCAACTCTCTCATTCAACTCCTCCTTTGAAAGCCTTGGACCCTCTTCACAATCGTCTTCAACAACAATACCCTCTTGTTCATTTTCATTCAATCTCTCAGCTTCAACAACTTCAACACATTCTTGTTCATGTCTTCTCATTCTCTCAATCTTCACCTTCACATTGTCGTTTCTTTCTTCAACATTTTCACACCCACCACACTGTTTCTTGCTCTTCACATTGCCTTGGCTTTCTAGGGTTTGTTCATCCCTTGAAGTTGAGTGCATTGAAGTGAAGAAAATCGCCAGGAGTACAAGATTTAGAACAAGGAACACCCACAAACGCCATTGCTCAATCAGAATCAACATTATAGCTCTCTTTAAACATGCCATTAGAAGAGCAGTTCCTGCTGTGAACAAAACTGTATATATCTCCTTTGCTTCTCTCTTGTTACACTCCCTCTGTACCTCCATTTCTAGTGAATTTTTTTTCTTTTTCTTGTAAGTGATGAGAGGAAGAGACTTCATTAGGGTTTGTTTATATGGTTTATTTTTTGGTGGGTTTTGGTTTGTGTGAGGGTCCACAGTGAGGAACCAGCTGTGATGATCAGAGAACAAAAAAGAAAGAACGAAAAAGCTGAGAGCTTATAGAATGATGAGATCAGGGTGAAGGTGGTAGGGGAGACAAAAAGACATAAATATTACAACTTCATTATTACAGTTACCATATGATTCCTACAACTTAGGATTTAGCTTTGTAAGTTTGCATATGTTTGGTCTTGGCATGCTACCCAATTGTGTTTTGTGCTCTAGGTGTTCTTTGGTTGGTTAATTGTACATTATATTTTTCGCTCGTTAGAATTACGCATTTATTTTTGAAGCTTCAAGAAAACGTCGTTCTGAAGACGCGTCGGTTGACTTGAAAATACAATTCAGATGGGGTGTGCTATTACAATTAATGGTGACACAAATGTTTAAATTCAATTCAAATGATGTATGTTTTTCATATGCGTTTGGGGAAGCCATTCTAATGCGGTCTGTAATCAAGAAAGAAGATTGAATTGTGAAGATTAAAGCAATGATTTACACATGAAAAATATAAACAATGGGCTAGAAATAGAGCAAAGATAGTATCAAAAAAAGTGAAAAACAAAAACGCATGCTTTTGAAGAAAGCAGGCACTGGCAGAGGCAGAACACAAAAAGTGCTTTTCTGGATGGTGAGTGCTTAATGGGTAGCAGGTTTTTGCCGTAACAAGCAGAGGCAATTGAAAGGAACGTGACGGTCAAAAGGCACGCCTGCTTCGGACTCTATCATCAGAAACGACCCCACTTTGTCACATTATTACTATTATTTATAATTCTTATTCTTTTAGATTTCACATTTGGATCAAGGGAATTTGGGTTTCTTATGACACAACAAATGTGAAAGCATGATGAATTATACC
>WYDK02048630.1:0-14330 GCA_009867345.2 Toxicodendron radicans | reverse complement strand
CGGTAACAAATGCCGCCTTATATTATATCTTTTAGCGGCATTTATTTTGTATCTATACCAGCAATTTACATAAGCGCGGTAAATCTTATACCGACTCCACATGTAACGGCAATTGTGTAAACGCCGGTAAAAGGTATAGTGGCATTTATAAATGCCGCCAAATGTAAAAAAAAAAACGCCGCTAAAGGGCAAATTTGTTGTAGTGTGAGTAACAGGACGTGTGTACCAGATCAAGGTAGTGTGAAACAGGAGATCTTAGAGGAAGCTCATTCCTCAACTTATGCCTTGCATCCCATGAGTACCAAGATGCACCATGATTTGAGATAACATTATTGGAGACCAGTATGAAGAGAGAAATCGCAGAGTATATTTCCAAGTGTTTGATGTGCCAATAAGTAAAAGCTGAACATCAAAGGCCGACGGGTCTATTGCAACCTCTTCCAATTCCTGAGTGGAAGTGGGAGCACATAACCATGGACTTTGTATCGGGCCTTCCTTAGACAAGAAATGGGTATGACGGAATTTGGATAATTGTAGACCAATTGACGAAGTCCGCACATTTCTTGACTATCAGGATGACGTTTTCGTTGGATAAGTTGGCAAGTTTATATGTGGCAGAGATTATTAGACTGCATGGTGCACCCATGTCTATTGTGTCAGACAGGGATCCGAGATTCACCTCACGATTTTGGCCAAACTTGCAGAATGCCTTGGGTACTACGTTTAGGTTTAGTATAGCTTTCCACCCTCAGACGGATGGACAATCCGAGAGGACCATTAAGATCTTAGAGGACATGCTAAGGGAGGTACTTATGCAATATAGGAAGAGTTGGGATGTGTATTTGCCTTTAGCAGAGTTTGACTATAACAACAACTACCAAGCTAGTATTGGGATGTCACCTTATGAGGTTTTGTATGGTAGAAAGTGTAGGACTCCCGTGTGTTGGGATGAAGTGGGTGAAAGACAATTAATGGGTCCCGAGATAGTGCCAAACATTAATGACAAGGTTCAGATGATTAGAGAAAAGTTAAAAGCGGCCTAGGATCGACAAATAAGCTATGCTAACAAGCATAGGAAAAAGTTAGAGTTTGAAGTGGGAGATTGGGTGTTCTTGCGAGTGTCGCCATGGAAAGGATTGTTGAGATTTGGTAAGAAAGGAAAGTTAAGTCCACGGTATATCAGGCCTTATAAGATTCTAGAAAGAATAGGTGTTGTGGCATATCGATTGGCATTACCCCTGGAGTTGTCAAGAATTCATAATGTGTTTCATGTGTCAATGTTACGCAAGTATGTGCCTGATCCGTCTCATGTGCTGCAGAAGGAGCTTGTTGCTCTAAAGAATGATGCAACTTATGTCGAAAGGCCGAGAACGTTCTTGGATTGGAAAAGACAATAGTTACATTCCCGAACGATTTCATGGGTTAAGATTCAATGGAATAATCACTCGGAAGAGGAAACGACTTGGGAACTTGAAAATGGTATGAGGTCGCAATATCCGGAGTTGTTCTATTAAGGTAAGTAAATTTTGAGGACAAAATTTTATAAGGGGGGAAGATTTTGACACCTCGTGTCAAAGAATAAATTATTTAAAGTTAATTCATTTAGTTTTGGGGTGTAAATTGCAGGAAAGTGAAGTTTACAGGGGGCTTTTCAAGAAATGGAGAAGTTGAGGGCTTATTGGATATTTCACAGCTTAGAATAAAAGGGGGGAAATTGTGGAATTCTCCCATTCTTTCATTGTGCATGTTGGGGGAGAGAATTGTAGAGAGAGAAAGTGAAGAATTGAAGAAATTGAGTTAAGATCCAGTTAATTGGTAAGATCATGCCTCCATTCATGCTTTAATTTCATGTTTTATTCTTCTTTTCACCTTTAATTTGAGAAAATTTGAAAATGGGTTGATTTGGGGTTTTAGGTGAGAAGGAGCAAAGATCGGAGTTCCTAAGCTAGATCGGCTTTTAAGGTGAGTGGAATAGTATAAATCATGCATTAAATTATTGTTTTGAAATTTAAATTCATGTTGTGTGTGATTTGGGGTATAGTGTGGATGGAATTTGATTGGATTGTATGTGTGGGTTTTGGTGTTAAATGGAGAGTATATGGTGTATATACTTGAGTGTGAGAGGTTGGGTATCAATTGAGTAGAAAATAGGTGTGATTGGGAGAGGAAAACGGGAGCTTTACAATGGACAATCTGGAAAACCCAGATTGTCGTTGCAGCGAAGTTGAAGATCGTCATTGTCATCGAGGTGACGAGGATGTGTCGCTGCCACGAAGTTCTTGTGAACAGTAGGAGAAGGAAAATTTTCAAGAATGTCGCTGAGGTGAAGAAGGTGTGTCGCCGCAGAGACAAACTCTCTGGTTTGGTCTCGCTGAGACGACAAAAAGATGTCGTTGTGGCAATAGGGACTTAGAAGAATCTAGAGATTCTAGATATTATGGGGGTGTAAGTGCAATGTTTGAAACCTATCAAGGAGATAGCGGTGCAAGTGCAAGAAATCAAGGGTCAAGGAACCTAAGCGCGATAATGAAAAACATAGGGGTTAACTGGAAGGCTAGAAAAATTGAGGAGCTTATTTGTAATGAAGGAAAAGTTTAGAGGGCATAGTAATATTTTCCTGTGGGGGATTAAACTGATATTTTGCATAGAGAGATGCATGTGTATCTTTATTTTAAGCCCATCTCATGTATTATGTGTATATTTATCTATATGCATATTATGTATATGTGCGTGTGTGGTGATGAGATAGAGGGGATTTGAGCATGACAAGTGATGACTAGTAGATTGTGATTAAGGAGGTTTGCACTACCGCATGGTGATAGTATCCTATCGGGACTGGACAGACGTTTGATGAGCTCTAGACATGATTATATGAGTACCCAAAGGTGTATCTACCTATGCCTGAGAGCGGTGGGGGATACGTGGATTGCATTTACCTATGCCTAAGAGCGCTGGGGGACCTTCCACGATTGGTTGTGTGGATTGCATATACGTATGCCTGAGAGCGTCTGGGGATCTTCCACGAGTGGTTATGTGGGTTGTATCTGCTTATGCCTGAGAACGTTGGGGGATCTCCCACAAGTGGACGTGAGACAGATGATGTTAGTTGGGTTGTTGTACTTAGGGCTTTAATGAACAAATTTAATATCCTCCCAAGTGCACGAGTGGTTATCGCAGTATAGTGTGCAAAATGCAAGGGTTGATTTCATAGAGACTGGATGTGCTTTAGTGATCCTAATAACTATGCCTTATGAAAAGAATGAATATAAAAGTAACAAAACGCATAATTAACATTAAATGAATATAAAATCTAACTATTTAAAGGAAAAGCCTAGGTCTTTAAGTCATCAATCTTCCGGCTTCGTGTTCTTCACCAAACTACCGTTCTCTCTACTCTTTCCTAGGGTTCGCACTCTTGTCTTTTAAAGTTATTATTATCTAACATTAAGCCTTGGGTATTATCGTAAGACGTTCGGAATTAACCCACTTTCTACACCCATTAAGGGACTAGAGTACTAAACAAAGAACCAATTCGCGTTCGGCAAGGCGTATGCTCGAACACGAATCATCCATTCACTAGAGCTAATTGTTGGGCATGACGTCTCTCATTTCTAAGGTATTACCGTAGGGCGTTCGGGATTAACCTAGTGTTTTTGCTACTAATCTAGCTAGGGCGTATAGTCTAACCTAGTGATCAAAAACCCATTAAGAACAAGACATTAATCAAGTTGTATTTGGTAAGGCATATACTCTAACACAACTCAATCAATCAATATCCAAACTCTTCTCATACAATCAATTAACTAACATCAAGGTTGATTAAGCCCTAACATCATCTAAAGATTGAATTAAAAACAATGAATGAATCAAGAACATGTTTGAATAGATTAAAGAAATAGAATATGTCAAACACAAGCCTTCAATCTTAGATTACATTAAAAACCTAGGAAACAACAACTAATTACATAAATGAAAAGAAAAGATAAAACAAAAATGACAAAATACATAAAGTAAAAGAAAGATTACACCTTAAATTCATGAAGAACAAGAAGAACAAAGTTCTCTCTCTCCTCTCTCAAATCACTCCTCACTCCCAAATTCTCCCAAGGCTGCTCTCTCTCAAAATAGGTCGGATCCCCTCTCAAATGAGAACAATTTCTTTAAATACTACCCCCAAAATCCTAGCAAAAGAACTAAGACAAAACGGTGTGTTTCAACATTTCCCAGTTGTCGCCATGGTGAAGCATAAAAACTCGATGATTCTTGACATTCCAGAAGGTCTGTCGCCGCAACGACATGGGCTTGTTGTCTCGGCGACGTTCTACCGCCTTTGATGTTAAATTTACGAATTTTCCATTTGAGTTGCTTCTCTTGGATCTTCAATTTCTTTGGCTTCCACATGGCTCCGATGCATCCATAACTTCTTCTAATCGCCTCAGAACTTCACCAAACTTTGGAATGTTGCTTTTCATCATGGAAACACTTAGAATTGCCACTTTTCGCTTCTCAAAAATGTTTTGTCTTGAAACATGAAATAGACACAATTACGTAGCAATTAGGATCAAAACCAAGTTGAAAGCACTCGAAAATCCTAATAAACTTAAGCACATAACAATACAACTCTAGGATTATCAAGCTTCTACTGAAGTGGTTAGAGTAGAGCCCAGAGAGGCTAAGTTGATGGTTTGATGGGGCTAGTTGCCGGGGATTTCATTGAGCATGTTTTTCGTATTTGAAGTGTTGAGATAACTTTTTTACTAATTTCTTTGATTCTAATTGTTTGATCGTTGGGATAGGGTTATTTTGAAACAATTTTCTCTTGTTCGTGTTCTGAAAATAAATAATGTATTGTTTCTTCATACATTTTAAGATTCCAAGTGAAAAACGAACAAATCTAATTCCATCTCGTGAATTGACGAATTAAAGTACAACACATTATTAAGAATGTAGATGTGTTTGATTTGTTGTATAGCAACATAATGCATATATGATTAAACCATATGCTAATATGATGATATCAATACAAGAGAAATAGAATTTAAAAATTAGATAGGAAACTATAGAAAAAGTTAGGTAGGAAATTATAAAAATTAAATTTGAAATCATTGCAACAATGGTTTCAAATTTACTTTATGGTATGTTTGCGCTTAAACACTCCCTAAATTATGTGGGGTGGTGTAGAGCTCTGGGTTCCATGAAATCCAGAGAACCCAGAGTTCTTCACCACCCTTCATAATTTTGGGTTTATTTCATGATAGTACTGCTGAAGAGGGGTTTAGATAAAATGTTCGAGTGGACAAAAACCTTTTCATGCATAACTGAACTAAGCTTCACCGACATCATGAAATCAAACCGCTTGGAGGGTTAGTTAGTTTCGAGTATGTAATACCCACAACGAGGTACATAGTGATATTTATGCTTTATTACCCTTAGTTAGACTTCTTTAATTTTGCCTTAGACAAATTCCTTAAGAAACTTTACTAGGGGTAAAATAGTCTTTTCACACAAAATTAAAAGAAAAAGTGGGGAGTGAAAAGAAAGAAAATAATGTGAAGAATATGATTAAAGTGAACAAAGGGAAAAGTTGTAATTCTTGGTAAAATGCAAGGGAAAAATGGGAATATATACATATAAGCTAACAAATGCTAGAACCCTAGCATTCTACTCCTTCATTGCCGCCACCCTTCATCTCCCTTTCTCTCAAATCCTTTACAAAATTTTAAAGAGAAATCCTAGAATTTTGTTGATTAAAAGTTGTATTTTCATTTCCTAAGGTTTCTAAGATTAAGGTGTAAAGGAAAATAAAGGCAAAGGATTTGGTGGAGAAATTCTTCAAAGAGGTAAGGAAGAACCTCCCATGAATTTAGGGTTTATACTAACGTTTGTAAAATTTCATGAAACCTTAAATTAATGTTTTAAGGCATAGAATTGGTTGGTGGCAAGTGTAGTTGAATTCATTAATGTTATTTATTGTTTGGAATTCTTTACACATGAAGTTATTACCATTTATGTTTAATGAGTAATTATGCTTGATTGAAGAAAATGAAGTGTTGATGTTGATTGTGGCAAAAATTGTAGTTTGGAGGCCACATGGTGTTGAATGGTTACCATTAGAAGTGTTGATGTGTTGTTTGCATTAATCTACATAGTTATGACAATGATGGATGACCATTTGAAGATGTTTTAGACTTCATTTAAGATGTTAAAGACCTTTAGGGGAACGTTCAAATGATCTATAAGTTAGATGTTATTGTTAATTGTCAATAGAATTGTCATGGCATGATTCTAATATGACAAATTCGGAATTGGTGAGTTGAAGGGCTATTCCAAACCTATTCCAGTATTTTGACTATAACTTGAGTTATATGAATCAGAATGAGACGATTCTTAAAGCATTAAAAATTTAATACATAGCCCTATAACTGTTGTGTTTGGGCCAAGAACCAATTTCGTTAGTAAATGGGTAATAAATGGCTAGAACTGTGAGTTTCTGGATTAAAGTTTCATATTTAACATAAGTAATGCTTATAAGTATGAATTGATTATGTATTGCTTTAATTAGACCATGTACTAATGTTTTCACATTATTTAGATGATCTTTGATGAAAATATACATGGTCATAAGTTTGAATGCATGATTAATGTTATGGAATGGCATAAAGATGTAATGAAATTCATGTTTTATGATGATGAAAGTGAGCAAGATGTAATGTAAATGGATTGATAATCCATAGATGAATTAAAAGTATTAAACTCACTAAAATATGTATTTACATGCCATAAGATGTTAGAGATGCATATAGATAGGATGGAAAATGCGTAAGCTTATCCTCGTATACCGGTTGAGGAAAGATGAATATATGTTTTAGATGTTAAATAGCGCGTAGGCACACCTCCAGATGATATGAGCTCTAGACGAATTTAAGGCTAGATGATATGAAGTGCCTAAGACGCTAAGAAAATTCTGATCGGCTGGACGTTAGATAATTCATATGCATATAGTTGCATTACATGAGTTATGATGTTATTTACATCATAAGATGATTTATACTCATGTTAGATGATATTGAGATGTTATGTCATGACATGTGATGTGTGTGTACTATGTTTACATACTTGGTTGTATGTGTACACTTGATGTTTTATATGGCCATGGGATAAGATGATGAATGTATATGAGTTAGTAAGGAAAATGAATCATGCCTAAATGCAAGAGACATGTGGTGTGTAAATGAATGTGATTAATTGAATGTCAAATGTCACACCTATAATTAGATGGATCATTCCTTACTAAGCAATTAGTAGTCACTCTTTTATTGATGGTTTTTCTTTCAGGTAAATTAGATAAGATGGATGTTGGACACAGTGGGGCTATGCGTGAGGGGAGGTGATTGATTGTCATCCTGATGTGTTTATATTGATGTAAATAATGTAAATAATAAATGTTTATGAAACAACTTTTGAAACTTCCACCCTATAAATATGTTTAGATTAAATAATTTTCAGATAAATTCTTAAAGTTTTTAAAAGTATAAGTTTTGATCCTGTGGGATATCTTATGTGAATATTTGGATATTATTACTATTATCATTATCCTTGTACAGGTTTTCTAAATACAACTCGTTCTCCAGACATGAATCCTTTGGATTCTAATTGAGGGATATTCAGAGGATATCTCACTGGAGGGGGGGGGGGGTTTTACAATTGGTATCAGAGCAAGTATTTCATTACCTTAAAAGGGGTGTTTTAAGATGTTTTCTATTACGGATTCATGTATTTATGAGAATAGATGACAGTATCCCTCATGTAAAGTCTCGCTGCTATGGTCATCCAATCGTTGTAAGTATGTTTACCTGATTTTAAGTAAGGATTGATTTAGATGATTAATTTTATATGTATGGCTGTGATAGGGAATAAGTATGAGAAGAACAAGGAGAGCAGATCCAGGTCGCAGTGATGCTCCAAATGTACCAGATGTTCCAACTGTACCTGACGCTCCTAACCCAGTAGTTGTTACTCCAAGCGCTTCGAGTTTAGATGTTGCAACCACATTGGATCATACTATGATCTAGCAGGCTATTAATAGAGCTTTACAGGGATCCCTGCAAGAGAGTACAAGTACCCTCGTGATGACAACAACTAATGTGGTACCAAGCCAAGTAGTAGGAACAAGTACCTCAGAAGCAATGGTTCCTCTGAGGCAGGTTGAACCAAGTTACAGCCTCTCAAGTAAACATCAGCCTCCAGAATTCAACTGTACAAATGATCCTATAGTAGCAGAACAATGGATCAAGTTGGTGGAGAAAGTTACAGCCGTATTTCCTATGACAGATCAGGAGAAGATCTAGTATTCTACATACCTATTGAGAGGAGATGCTATGACATGGTGAGAGCTTAAGGAGTAGACTTAAGATACCACCACTCTCACATGGTCAAGGTTCAAGGAGTTGTTTTAGGAGCACTACCGGATGGCATACATGATATCCTCCAAGATGCATGAGTTTATTAGTCTACAGCAAGGAAATATGAGTGTTAAAGAGTACTCAATCAAGTTCAACTCTTGGCTAAGTTTGCACCTACACTGGTCAGTACACCACAGACCCGGTTGGAGAGATTTGTAGGCGAACTTCATCCCACTATTATCAGAGATGTTATGTCAGGTCAGTAACCCTCTCAAACATATAGTGAAGCGTTTGCCAAAGCCTTTAGATCAGAGGTTTACTTGAGGAAGGACCCTCTAATCCATACAGTCACATGGTCATTGATGCGATTGGTCATTGTTTTGACCCAAAATACGGTGCTAATGAGGAAGAGACACTGGAGCCATCAACTGAAAGATTGTATAAGATGTTTAACAGAGCTGAGGAACCATTATGGCATGGGTATGAAAGCCACACACAATTGTCGGCAGTTGCAAAATTATTGAATATCAAGTCTGAGAACAATATGTCGGAGGTGTGTTTTGATTCAAGGTACATTTCTTCAAAGAAGCATTTTCGGACGAAGACAAACTGGTGGAACGTTTTTACGAAACGAAGAAGTTTGTGGCAGGGCTTGGACTTCCATGTGAAAAAATTCACTGTTGTAACAATGGTTGCATGTTGTACTAGGGTGATGATAGTGATAAAAGTAATTGCAATTTTTTGATGCCCCTCGATACAAAAGTAGGCATAAGAAAAAGATTCCACACAATAAGATATAGTATTTTCCCTTAACACCGAGGCTACAAAGATTGTATGCATCGGAAGCCGCAGCTAAGCATATGCGGTGGCATAAAGAGCACGAGCAAACAAACAGTGTCATGTGCCATCCTTCTGATTGTTTGTCTTGGAAGCATTTTGATAGCGCACATCCACAGGTTGCAAGTGAGTCTAGAAATATCATATTGGGTTTGTGCACAAATGGGTTTCAACCTTTTGGAATGTCAGGTAAGCAGTATTCTTTATGGCTTGTGATTGTGACACCCTATAATTTGCCACTGGGGATGTGTATGAAAGATCTTTATATGTTTCTGACTATTATTGTTCCTGGACCGAGAAATCCAAAGCAAAATTTGGATGTGTAATTGCAACCTTTGATAGCTAAATTGAATACCTTTGGGATGTTGGTATGGCCACTTATGATGTGTCCGTTCGAAGGAATTTCCAAATGAAAGTCGCACTACTTTGGACGATTTCTGACTTCCATGCATATGCAATGTTGTCAAGGTGGAGTATAGCAGGGAAGAGAGTGTTCCCATATTGTATGGATAATTCAAAGGTTTTTAGTTTTCACCACGACGGTAAGGTATCTTGGTTTGATTGTCATCGTCAATTCCCTGCAATGAATCATCCTTTCAAACGGAACATAACTGATTTTATTAGTAATAAGATGGAAACGTCAACACCTTCACCCATCTTTACTGGGGAACAAGTGTTAGAATAGTTGGATGCTTGGGGTTTAATGAAAGTAACTGAACTAGGTGCTGAAGACTACAATGCCCAAATTTGGAAGTCTTGTGGTTGGAAAAAGAAAATCATCTTTCAGGATTTACCATATTAGAGCAGTAATCTCGTTCGTCATAATCTCGATATGATGCACATGGAGAAAAATGGTTTTGAAAATGTGTTCGATACTATCATGAATCTTGAAGGCAGAACTAAAGATAATGCAAAGACGAGGGATGATGTGAAGTTACACTATAGGCATCCAGAGTTAGAGAAAGATGAACGAACATGAGGGTATCAAAACGCGTGCTACAGTTTAGAGAGAGAAGAAAATAAAGTTTTGTCTGAATGGGTGACAAATCTAAAGTTCCCTGATGGGTACCCACCAAACATAGCACGATGTGTTGACATGAATAAGCTTAGGTTGTTTGGGATGAGAAGCCATGATTGTCACATGTTCATACAGAGGTTGATAATTATTGTCGGTAGTTGTGTGGAAAGCATTGATTGAGCTTAGATTGTTCTTTAAATACCTTAGTTGCACTGTGGTTAGAGAAGAAGATATGTTGAAGCTCGAGAAAGATATTCCTCTGATTTTATGTAAATTGGAGCATATCTTTCCTCCGGGGATTCTTTGACTCTATGGAACACCTTCCGGTTCACTTACCATATGAAGCACGTGTTGCGGGGCCAATTCAATATCGTTGGATGTATCCATTTGAAAGGTAAATATTATATATCTATTATGGTTGGAAAATTGTAGTCACCAACCATTATTATCATTTATGTGTGCTAAATCAACTTTTATACATTCAGGTACCTGCGAAGGTTGAAAAAAAAAAGGTTACAAATACCGTGAAGGTTAAAGGATCTATACGTAATGCGTAGTTACTCGAAGAGGCATCAACTTTTTGTTCGCATTACTTTGAGCCTCATGTTCATACGAGGATGAGAAGAGTTCCCCTTAATGACGATGGGGTGAGGTTGAATATAGTGCAGACATGTTTTCTACATTCAAATCTGTCGGTCGGCCTTATGGATATTCTACGATAAGACGTTTGACAAATGAAGAAGATTGTAATACCCACATCAAGGTGCATAACTATATTACACTCCCATACCCTTAGTTAGACCATTTTGAAAATTGCCTTAGATGATTTTATAGAAATTCTTTATAAATCTTCACTAGGGTAAAATGGTCTTTTCACATAAAATTAGATGAAAAAGTGGGGAGTGTAAAGAAGCATAATAATCTGAAGAATTTGATAAAAGTGAGGGTATTTAAGTAAATGATCAAAGGGCATAGATGTAATTTTTATAAAGTGCAAGGGCAAAATGGGAAAGTATGTATATAAATTTATATATAGAAGATTACAAGTTGTAGAACCCTAGCATTCTACAACATTAGTGTCGCCACCCACCCTTCTCATTTCTCCCAAATTCTTCACAAAATTTCAAAGGAAATCAAGGGAAACTAGATTAAAACTTGTAGAATTTCTATTTCCAAGTTTTCCAAAGGTAAGATTTTAGTTTCTAAGTGTGTTTTTAATGTTCTAAAGTTTGAATTCTTATGTTTTTGTATGCCTTAGATTAAGGGAAATGAGAATTTGAATCAAAGGAGTTGCATAGCAAAAAGTGGAGCAAATTTAAGGTAAGTAAATCAAATTTAAGCTTGATTTGTGCAAAGAATTGATATTGAATGGATTTTATATGAATTATGCTAAGTTGTATGGTGAGAATTGTTGGATAATTGATTGATTGATTGATTGGTGAAGAATTATGTGTATACTTTGGCCATGTTGTGGAGTGTATGATGATTGTATTTAACTTGATGAAATGTTGAAATTTGTTAATGACCATGGAAGTGTAGAATTCGGCCAAGATAGAAAGGTGGTCTTGATGAGTTTTTGTTGGCTTGTTTGATGAGAATTCAATGAGTTTTGAATGTTTGGACTTGTTTTATATTATTGAAGGAAGTGGACTTGAAAAGAAAACTGAGAAAAGAATAATGTTGGAGAAGTATGATGTTGATGTTCAAGTATAGAGTTTTGTATGTAAGAATGTATATTGTTATGCTATGGTTGAATTGGCACTTTTTTTTGGAAGCCAAATGAAGATAATGGTTAATTAGTATATAATTGAAGTTAGTTGCATTTTGGCTTTAGTTTGAGTGACATAATATTTATATATGTATAGCCATTGAATTATAAATTATGAAATCTTTGGCTTTAGAAAAAGTGTTTGAAAGGGTATGTTTATTGAATTGTTGCTAATGTTGGCATTAGAAGTAGTGAAGAATGGTAGATTGTTTTATAATTCTACATTATGCCATGCTAAATTGTCATGCTTGTATAATTAAAAATAGAAAGAAAAAAAAAATTGAGAAATAGGTTTGGTCATGCATAAATGGTGCATATCGTGGATGTAAACCTTATGTTTATAATAATTGAAATATTAAGAATGTTAGAAAAGAGAAAGAAAAGAAAATTTATCTTGCATAGTCATTTTAAATTAATACATGAGCAAGATATACTAGAATTTGTTAAAGAATATAATGGTAACATTCCAATAATTTAGAAAGATACTTAGAGATGTAAAATAGAAGGTTGTTGCGATGGGGAACCTGTGAGCTTCGCCGCGTTAGTTAGTGGCCACCAGAGATATATAAATTTCCTACATGCACGCCGCCTTCAATGAGCGGCACTAGAAGAAGAAAGAAAAGAAAAAGTTGTACAGTCTGCGAGAGTGCATGATTATGAGGACCATACATAGAAATAATTCAGAAAATGCTCACATGGTCAGGGTTCCAAATTCATGCCTCAACCTAGTCCGATAAGAAAATTGGAATAGAATAGAAAGAAAACAGAAAGAAAATCAGAAAGAAGAACATTAAAAGAAAGAGAAAATAGAATCATAAACAGAAAACAGAAAAATAAGAGAAAATAAGAGAAAAGAAAGAGAAAACACAATAGAATAGAATAGAAAACAGAAAATAATTTGTATTAGAAAAGTTTACTTATCTTGCTCATGTGTTATGCTACATGCATTGATAGAAATTCATGTATGCTTGTTTAAATTCATTATTATATACATGTCTTTGCACATTAAGAAACAATAGAGTTTATAAATGAAAAAGAAGTGAGAAAAGAAAACAAAAGGTTTAATTAACGGAGATGAGTTAGTAGTGTAGTTTGGTTTACTTACTAAGCAATTAGTGTTCACTCCGTTATTTTCACCATTTTTTGCAGGTACTAGATGATTTGTCATCGGATGGTCGTCGACTGGCGAGGAAGCTTTGAGGCACTGTCCAAGAAACTTTTCTTTTTTGACATGTGTATATATATATGTATGTATATATATATATAGATATACATACATACATAATAGTTGATATATATACATACATACATATATATATATATATATATATATATATATCAACCAACCAAAGGCAAGCCACACGACCATTCAATCAACCTATTGTTGAATCCTCTTCTCCAACAAAATTCAAAATAGCTTTGCCTATGAAAATGCTCACTTGGGACGAGATGCAGAAGAGAATGACACAAGGGCTATGCTTTAATTGTGATGAAAAATTCACACCTGGTCAAAGGTGTAAAGGGCCACAACTTCTACTGTTAGAGGGCAGCAATGAATATTCAAATGATGAAAAAACCAAAGGCTCAACCAAATGGAAGGCTCCCACGAACAATTCCACATTATCATGAAGTTTATTGTCCAATCGATGATGCTACTTGGGAAAATACTCAAGAGATAAAAGAGTACAAATTCATGAACTTGAACCTTGAGGACAAGGTTCTAGCGAAAGAGGGAGGCATTGATATGCCTAGGAGGTCTCAAAGAAAGCCCATCATGAATCCTAAGTACTTTGACTAAGTATGCAGATGACGTGGCATGAGAAGAGAACGTGTGGATTATGCAGATGGACGTGAACAAGTGGAACATGCATGTTGTTAACAACTTGCTTTAGATTAGGTCAATTGGTTATGATTTATTCCTGTTGTTGGTTTCAAATAATCAGGCTATGCTCTTGCATTTAGCAGTTAGAGTTGTTATTTTCTTGGATGTAGTTATCTTATTTTCTGTATTTAAACTCTTGAGCAGAGTAATAAAAAGAAGCAGAATTTCAACTCAAACAACGATGGTTTGATTCTCATCCTAAGGGTGCGTTTGGTTCGGGGTATTAAAAGATTACCCTGGTAATCTATCTTTTAATCTGGCCATTACCACGTTTGTTTACCACATTTGTTTACCAAGTAATAAAAGATTTCAGTAATCTTCCAATACCAATAGTGGTTACTGTTGGTAATATAGGAGGTAATTAGATTACCAAGTCAAGAGGTGGTATTAAAAGATTACCGAGGTAATCCAACTCTTATTCCA
>WYDK02048619.1:0-14330 GCA_009867345.2 Toxicodendron radicans | reverse complement strand
TTTATTAAAATTGATTCATTGGGTAGTTTAGGTGTAAAAAATTAATTTAATTGAATTGATAATTTGATATTTTAAAAGTAAAAAAAAAAAAAAAAAAACCAGGTTGGCCCAGCCCGTCCCGACTCGCCCACCCAAGTAACCCACATATATAGGGTTGTCAACCCGGGAGACCGGGCCCAACTCAGCCAGGCTCTACTTTTGCAAAAACCCACCCCGCCCCGCCCCGCCCGACCTGACCTAAAAAATTTCCACATCTAGTCATATACATACATCTGAAAATGTAGATCGACTCAAGTATTGCCCAAACTAATTGGATCATACATCTGAGAATGTAGATCGCACATGCACTTTCACCTTTATCAAGTGTAGACATATTTGACATAAGAGAGCTTGTTTGTGCACGGGTGATAAGAACATGTACTCTCACTTTTATCAAATGTAGAGATACTTGACATAAGTGAGCTTGTTCGTGCATAGGTTCTAAGAACTTCACCATCTGTTATCTACAAACAGACGTAGCAAAGACCAAAGCTAAGCAGATTGCATCGTTATGCGATCTGGAAACTATCATAATTATGGGCAATATGGGGAGCTAAATCACGATCTGATCTGATAGCGAAAGCTATGAAACGATCAGGATTTGATAACGAGGGCTAAATTATGATCTGATCTGATCTGATAGTGGGAGCTATAACGATCAGAATCTGATAGTGAGAGCTAAACATAGCGAGAGCTAAACATAGCGAGAGCTAAATCATGATCTGATCTGATAGCCAAAGCTATAAAACGATAAGGATCTGACAACCAGGGCCAAATCATGATCTGATTTGGAAAACAATCAGAATCTGATAGCAAGAGCTAAATCAGGATCTAATCTGATAGTCAAAGGTATAAAACAATCAGGATCTGATAGCAAAGGCTAAATCACTATCTGATTTGGGAAAAGATCAGGATCTGATAGTAAGAGCTAAATCAGGATATGATCTGATAGCCAAAACTATAAAACAATCAAGATCTGATAGTAAGGGCTAAATCACGATTTGATCTGGGAAACGATCAGGATCTGATAGCGAGAGCTAAATCAGGATCCGATTTGATAGCCAAATCTATAAAACGATTAAGATCTGATAGCAATGGCTAAATCATGATCTGATCTGGAAAACGATCAGGATCTAATAGCGAGAGCTAAATCAGGATCTGATCTGATAGCCAAAGCTATAAAATGATCAGGATATGATAGCAAGGGCTAAATCACGATATGATATGGGAAACGATCAAGATCTGATAGCGAGAGCTAAATCAGGATCTGATCTGATAGCCAAAGCTATAAAACAATCAGGATCTGATAGCAATGGCTAAATCATGATTTGATATGGAAAACGATTAAGATCCAATAGCGAGAGCTAAATATAGCAAGAGCTAAATCAGGATCTGATCTGATATCCAAAGCTATAAAACGATCAGGATCTGATAGCAAGAAAAACGATCTGAAACATGCTTAAGTAATTTGATGATAACTTGAGCTGTAGACCTCGGATTTGGGTGATTCTTGAACCATTGGAAAGATAATGCAAAGGGTTACAACTATTTTGTTTACCACTTTGCCAGATACAAACTTTATGATGCTTGAATGTCCACATTTAGAAACGGATTTGCTGCTGGAATAGGATAACATATAGCTTTTAACCACAACAGATTGAAATCACGCTCTCCTTCTAACTCCAAACTGTTAACGGGTAAATTTAGACTGCCAACTAATTGATGAACCAGCTAATTGCTAATGAACGAGTTGGTCGAATTTTTTACAGGTGAGAGCGTGAAATGATGTGTATTTGAGATCATGAGATCGCGAGATCGTGAATAGAAATAACACATAGAATAAATAAGTGACACAAGATATTTTTACAGTGGTTCGGATGCCTGAAAACAAATCCTACATCCACTGTATATTTATTTATATGTTTGCAAAGACATATAATTGTTTTCTCTTCTCTGGGAAGAGCCAAAAATCATATCCCCCCAGAAAAGGAGAAATAATCTCCTTTTATAGTGTTTGCTGTAATGAGCTTATCGAGTGTGGTTCTCCACATGACAACTTTTGAACCAAGCTTGTGAGATATTTGAGTTTGTGGTGGAGATGAGAACTTGAGAGGCAATTTGCAATTTGCAATTTGGCAACTTGGGGGGGGGGGGGGGGGGGGGGGGGGGGTGGTGGAGGTAGGTGTGATGTTTTTACCGGATAACAACAATGATCCTGAAAAGCTCTATTGAAATATTGAAAAATCGATATGGAAAACTAGATCTATAATTTTGTGCTATGAGCTTTCTTTATTTTTGTGTATGTGAAAAAGTTTGAGATTTAAACTCCTTTGTTGACCAATTCATTCTTCATGTGTTATAGCTATTGGTAAAAGATAGTAAGAATCTATAAAATTAGATAAGATAGTGATAGATATATAATATATATGAAATATGACATTTATGACTTCTTTTTCAAGTATCGGATAAAGGCACAATAAGATGCGTTTGTTGAAGTCATTAGCGTTGTATTGGACAGTTGGGATAAGATTGGATTGGTATTATATTCAATAGGACTGTATTACATATAAAATCATACTGTTTTTGGTGTAATTAATACTGTCAATTAGAGTTGCATTGATTGTATTAACTTTAATTAGTGATTGTGTTACTGGATAGGTTTTGAAGTTTAACTTAAAGCGAAGAGTGGTGTTTAACATTGGCTTTGGAGTAGTAATGTTGGTGGTAGGTAGAAGCAACTATCTTTCTGTTAAAATTTGATTTATTGAATTGAATGAAGTCAATCCAATATAACAAACTTCAATGTTACAGTTATATGATCTTATATCAAAGAAAAAAAATAATAATATGGAGTTCAAGTTTACATTAAGTCAAGCTTATTGCAATGATCTTGAAAAATCGATATGGAAAACGATTTACAATTTTGTGCTATGAGATGTCTATATTTTTGTCTGCCAAAAAGTTTTAGATTTAAACTCCTTTGTTGACCAACTCACATAGTTATTGGTAAAAGATAGTTGGAAGACCAGTTTCGTTTTGGTCAATTGGATACAAATTAATATTATTAAACTATGTTGTTATAAAATTATAACTTGAGATTGGTTCATATTCTACCACTTTCTTCCTATTTAAGCAAAGTGTCTAAAGAAACGATTCATACCATTACACATCAAAATTTTAACGAAAAATTTTCGATCAATAAAAGTATTATTTTTAAATATAAATTAATTTCTTGAAAAATCAATGAAACTACAAGTTTAACTTCTGATTGAAATACTAGGCGATGGATTCTTTGCATTATATTCCAAGTCTGATTACTAGATATGTAATGACAATATATGAACAGCAACTTCGCTTTTCTTTGTGTTGTATTCTCAATCTGATTGCTAGATAGATAGATGTACTGACTGTATTGAGGAAATCCGACTGCATATTGAGCAGGAAAGCAAGCTGTTGTATATTTAATTTGTTGCCAGGAATTTCGGAATGGCTTGAGCCAAAGTGACGTTTTAGTATCTAGTCTATGGTAGACCTGAGGGCCGGGTAACAATCGGTACTGGTTAAATGGGTAAAAAATGAAAACCGATAAAGAAATATAACATTTATACCCGGTCTTGCAAGTGTGAGTCCACCCATTTTTGTCAATTTTTTTCTTTTTATTTTTTTATTTTATTTTTTTTAAAGGTGATTGTGATTGTGGATGTGTGAAATAAGTTTATGTTTTTCAACTAACCAAGCTAATCTATATTATTTACTCTTAAATTTAATCCAAAAAATCTTAAAATATTTAATTTATAATTGATTTGAAATAATATCAAGATCAATACTATTTCATCATCAATTTCACCAAACTTCAATCAAAGATCAATACAATACCCCAAAAATCTATTACATTAACTAAATTTAACAAACGAATTCTATTACACAACGGTGGTGTTAGTAGACTCCATTATTTCCCTAATCTCTGGTTGTGTTAATAGCATAAGTAGACGATTATCATAAATTTCATCATCTATAATTGACAAAATTTAAAACAATTGAAATATATGATAACTATCTTATTATATTAACAAACAAAAATAATAAAACATTTGAAATACAAGTTAACCTAATTGTAGCATTTAAGTTTTTTTTTTTTATTTTGAGTGGATACTCGCGAGCATCACCCGGCCCACCTACAAAAAAATGGACAAATCAGATACGGGTCTTAAATGCATCAATTTGTACCCGTTAAAATTACCCAAATATAGATAAACCCGTGGGTCACAGACCCGTTTTGCCAGGTCTACTCTCTGGTCATTTAACAAAGCTGAAGTGGGTACTTTACTTATCAGTTCATACTGTAACGCTAAGTACGATAGATTGGATAATGTTACCATCCATACGTTTCACTGGATCAACCCCTCATGTGGTTACTCCCCAGTACCGTAGTAGAACACCCTTTGGAAACAAACTGGAAATAGTCTTTCCCAGACTCAAAAGCGCAGCATCTGATAATGCAAAACTCCCATAACTGCAGAGTCTATTTGATGTTCATAAAAGGGTAGGCAAATGGGACATTGTCATGCTCAACCTGATGTTAATATTAGTGCTTATTCAAAATTTGAAGCATAAAATGTTATAGATGTCAGATGATGTACCCAGCTCTTACATAGGTTTTCATTGAGTTACAAGATGCTTACTACGTTTGAGCCACATATTGAATCATATTTACCCCTATGGTCTCGAGGAACACAACTCAACAGAGTACTCCTGATAAGCGACGAGCAAAATCAGCATGCAGTGCATGCCCTCCCTGAATTGTAAGTACAAATTAGAATCAGCAACTTGACTGGAAGTCTGATAATTGAAATAACTAGAGTGCTTTTGACAATCACACAATCTTCAAGATCATGCAATGTCATACAACTATAATCAAGTTTTTATTTCTTTCATCTCATCTTTTAAGTCGCGATAGAGATTGGTCATGTACCATCTATGGATTTGGACAATCATAAACTAATGTCGAACTGCCCGATTCATAATCATAGCACAATGATTATGTTCAAGTTCACACATGATAGATCATCTACATACTCAAATCTGCTAGAAGAACTGTGAATGAACAATTAACCAGCCATAATGACTAAAATTGTGGACAATTGGGAAAGCAAAGACACTTGCCTTGAAAGCTACTATGTGAGCCATCGGAAGCCCTTGACTACCATTCCGTGCAAATAGGGATAGGTCACCTACAAGATCTAAGACCTTATGCCGACAAGGTTCATCTGGGAATTGCAGCGGTGGATTTAACCAACCTTCACTGGCACTGCAGAAAAAGATGAACAAGCATATAATCAGAAGCATGAGAAAGACAACTAGTATGATTTCAAGAAGACGAATTCTCTTGATGTTTGCACAATATACATTTTTTCTTATATTTATATTGAAACTAGTAGAAAAACAATACTCTCTTTGATCAAAATGGAAAGATGAGAAAGAGATAGAGATTCAACATCCTTTAAGAATCATGTTGTGTTAGCTCTCATCAGATGTATATATATATCTATAAACTGAATCCAAGTTTCAGCATCAATCCAGCCTGGCACTATCTACATTTTAAACATCATACGCATTAATGTTGTCACTTAAATAGATGGATTAGATTTAAACCCACTGCAAGATTGCAATTTCAAAGTCTGCCCATTAATACAGATGTGATTATCTTGTTTGTGGAAA
This sequence comes from Toxicodendron radicans, assembly GCA_009867345.2. Classification (NCBI taxonomy): domain Eukaryota; kingdom Viridiplantae; phylum Streptophyta; class Magnoliopsida; order Sapindales; family Anacardiaceae; genus Toxicodendron; species Toxicodendron radicans. Next base: position 8,573 of record WYDK02048619.1, on the reverse strand, counting down.
AATGAAAGATTTTCCAAATCACTGTTTTATTTCTAAGTCACTAGTGTCCATGTAAACATGATGGTATATTCTTCAGTGCCATAAGTAGCTGATCTCATGATTATTTTGGAATACTATCATACTTCAATCCAACTGATTTTTCATCCGCAAAGCCTCATAATTCATAGATAAATGAAGAATCTCACCTACAAACCAGGGCATTTTCTAATGAACCCCCTTTTATTAGTCCTGCAACACACATAGACTCCACCTGAAAGAATATTCCCCCAGAGATAAAGTATCAGCAGCGTAAATAAATAGTAGGCAGTTAAAAATACCAAAACCTTCATCAAATTTAGTGACAAATTATTCTACAGCTTAAATCTCAGTGAATTTTATAGCTCCATTAGAAATAGTAATAACATTCTTCTAAATTCATATAAGTAGCAGCCAGTTGTACTGGGGGAAAATAAAATTAGCTATAAGATTTGTCTTCATCATAGAACATCATATGGCCATAATTTTGGTGAACACTTCATCGCTATGTACCCAGTTCTGTTAAACTATCATTTATCTCAAAAGCTTAAACTAATCGGAAAAATCAGCAAAAGACCAAACCATAGTATTTAAAATTTAACACATCTCTGATACTAGAGAAGAAAAGCAAAATATTTAAGACATAAACATGTATAAAAATAGTTCTCAAATTTAAGTTTATATGCCACCTTGCCAACACATCAGTTCAAGTCATCCGGAAACACCTAATGTCTCTGATAAAAGGGTCCTACCATGTATAACATTACTTATGGGATTTACAAGATCTAGCACTTCTAGAAAATAATTAAATAATAGAATAAAAATTAACATCTCAGCTTTTCTGTCACTAAAGCTCAACAGTACATCAATTAGCAACAAAGTATAACTCATAGCATATAAAAAGAAAGGAGCAAAGTGTCAAACCATAAAATTAGCAAAACACTATTGATATGGAACAATGATAGACCACCCATCATCAAGGTTTATTCGAAGAAGAGAGGGAAATAGGCTTATTCAACTAAGAGAGGAAAAGGGCAACAATAATCTTGTAGCTGGGGTAGTCTAGTGGGCTAAGAGAGTTAGTTATAAAAGAGTAATACGTGTCCTGGGACCATCGAAAATTTTGTGGGGACAACTTGCTTTTAAGGAGAGGCACAGCAGTAGGGCAGGGCAGTTTTTGCCTTTGTCATAAGTCAGATAGTGGGAGGGTGCTGGCTCCTTGAATTGCTAGTATTATCCTTGATATTTCTTTTCATTTTCATTGTTGTCTGGTTCTAGTGCTCTTATTGTTCTTTTTCTGATATTGTTAAACTCACAGTTAATTTTTGATACGAACCCAACAACTCAACCACAAATCAACGCCAATTAATCCAATCAAGAGAACAAAACAGAATTAAACTAGAATACTTTTGTATTATATTGAGTGCAAAATTAAGCAAGGACTGACTCTATGAACAAGTAATTGAAAAGAAGAACGATTAATGGAGAAACAAAAGATAGATCTAGCAATTCGAGGAGCTAGAGACCTCCCAGCCAATTTCCCACTCCAAATCATATCCCCTCCTTTCCCACTCACTCCTCAACTTATACCCTCACATCACACAATTCGTATTATCATACATGAGTAAAGACTGTGATGCCCCTGGGTTCTTATCAACACTGAATATTTGTATTTTCATTGTTGTCTGGTTCTAGTGCTCTTATTGTTCTTTTTCTGATATTGTTAAACTCACAGTTCATTTTCTTAGTAACACAGAAGAATATTCAGTGTTGTTGGTTCTGTGATTGATTGTGTTATTTTGGTTGTTTTCTGGGGATCCCTATCAAACTGGTATCAAAGCTAGGTTGGGATGGTCAATACCAGAATGAAAAGAGTAGAGAGTAGAATGGATGGGTTGGAAAGGGACGTGGGAACCATGAAAGAGGACTTGGGGAATGTTAAAGAATATTTGCTAGAGTTACGGGAGTTGATGAGATTGAGGGAGCAAAGAGAGGAAACTCGAGACCATGAAAGAGAAAAATCAGCTTCGTCGGAGATTCCACATAACTAAGGGACGTGAGGAGCAGAGAAAAACAGCTGAGGGTGACACTGGCAAGGAGGACAGAAGAATCAAGAAGTTGGAGTTGCCGGTGTTTAACGGAGAGGACCCATATGGGTGGACTTTCAAGGCGGATCGGTATTTCAACATTAATCGATATGAAGAGACGATGAGGGTGGAAGCAGCGGCTAGACCTGGCAAAACGGGTCTGTGACCCGCGGGTCCACCCGTACTTGGGTAATTTTAGCGCATACGGGTTTATGCATTTAGGACTCGTGGGAGTTAGACCCGTACCTAGCCTGCCCTTTTTTTTGCGAGTGGGCTAGGTGAGGCCCTCAGGTACCCGATCAAAAAAAAAAAAAAAACCTTAAATGCTACAATTAGGTTAACTTATGTTTCAAATGTTTTATTATTTTTGTTTGTGAATGAAATAAAATAGTTAACATATATTTCAATTGTTTTAAATTTTGTCAATTATGGAAACAATGGAGTCCACTAACACCACCGTTGTGTAATAGAATTCGTTTGTTAAATTTAGTTGATGTAATAAATTTTTGGGGTATTGTATTGATCTTTGGTTGAAGTTTGGTGAAATTGATGATGAAATAGTATTGATCTTGATATTATTTCAAATCAATCATAATTTAAATATTTTAAGATTTTTTGGATTAAATTTAAGAGTAAATAATATAGATTAGCCTGGTTGGTTGAAAAGCATAGACCTATTTCACAAACTCACAATCACAATCGCCTTTAAAAAAATAAAACAAAAAAATAAAAAAATAAAAAAAATAAAAAAATTGGAAAAAAGGGTGACCTGTGGGTCCACCTGTACCAGCAAGACCGGGTATGGGTGTTAAATTTCTTTACCTGTTTTCATTTTTTACCCGTTTGACCCGTACCCGTTGTTACCTGGCAGTTTTTGCCTTTGTCATAAGTCAGATAGTGGGAGGGTGCTGGCTCCTCGAATTGTCAGTATTATCCTTGATATTTCTTTTCATTTTCATTGTTGTCTGGTTCTAGTGCTCTTATTGTTCTTTTTCTGATATTGTTAAACTCACAGTTTATTTTCTTAGTAATACAGAAGAATATTCAGTGTTGTTGGTTCTGTGATTGATTGTGTTATTCTGGTTGAGATTGTTGTGTTATTTTGGTTGTTTTCTGGGGATCCCTATCAAACAATAACAATGCTACTGCTAGAGAGAATGGAAAAAATACCTCCTCATAAATGCAAAAGGTTCTTGAAGATGCAATCTGCATTGCATAGAAAGAGTCATCCAATGGTGCTGAAGAAAACCATTGGCAGCCAATAGCAGGCACCTAAAACAACAGAAAGGAAAATTGTATAAAAACAAGAGTCTTGTTAAGTGCTACCATTTGAAGATTTCAATGTCAACATAAACCTATTGTGTTACCAGCAGCAAACATTTGTAGCAATTATAGGTGAAACAATATATGAAACAGAAAATCCAGAAACAAAATACGTAATTCAAATAAGCAACGCAGTTCAACAAAACCTTCAAACCAACTACTTTACACAATTATATTTAATGCTGTACACTATCAAATCAGTCAATATAGCTGCATACCTGGGGAAAGTCAATTCCACAAGTGATGTGAACCTTCGGGGAAGGAAAAGCAGCAATAAAAGAATCATTCCTCCATACATGTACCGGCTCATTCAAATATGGAGCAACTTTTTCGCCAGTGTTTCCATGTTGATCCAAGGCCTCCTTTAGACCAACTTGCTCTATTGCCTCCACCCATGCACGTGCTGACCCATCAAAAATAGGAACCTGTGTCGGTTAATTGTTGGCAATCATCAATCTTCCTATGTAATGTTCAAGAAGATCAACACTTGGCCTTCATCCCACTCCAAAAATTTGCTAATGCAGAACAGTTTAAGGATAAATTGCTCCTATCGAACATTAATAGATTATTCAAATTTATTCCAATAAAATTCGCTCCCTTGGTTTAGACAGGATAAGTTATACCAAGCTGATGCAAAGTAAACTCCTGAAAATGACAGCAGTCATATCGCTGACAAAATACACCCTCTTTCGAAGGTGAAGTCAAAATAAAAACTTGATGAGGTAGCAAAAGAGAGTCTGCTGGTCCTCTACAGCAACTATAAGTGAAATTTCAAGTGCCAGATGAAAATCTAGTCACCATGTTGAAGTTAATAAACCCAATGCCCTTCTAAACAGTATACGAGAAAAGCATGTCCCTTCTTCAGTAATACGTGTGAGATGAGACTAATAAATTTGGAAAAAAGAGTTCAAAATAATTGTGCATGCCTTGCCATTCATACACAACGACAATTCAATAATAATTCTCAAGTCAAACCAAAGATTACCAAGTTGACAATTCCAGCAAGACAGTAAATTACAAGGTTACAAATTTTATGTATTCCACCAGTGCGAACTTAATTTAGCCCAAGAAATTTGTGAGCCTGAAAAATAATTCAAAGCACTAACCTCAGCCTCTTGACTGACACAGTCCAAATTTTCAATCTCAATCTTGCAATTATCAACACCCTTTGCCTCCAAAGCAGACAGCAAATGCTCAACAGTCCGGACTCTAAATCCATCCTTACAAAGCGTGGTACACAAGGGCGATGCTTTGGCGAAATCAATGGATGCAGGAACCAATTTCGATTGAAATTCGAAGTACCTCCCTTCACCAGCAAACCCTGGGAGTATTTTCACCCTTGAAATCTCACCCGAATGCAAAGTCTTGCCACTCCTCTCTATGCATCCAGCTATGGTTTGCTGAAGCCTACCCGTCTGTCATCAAACACAATGATGCACACACAATCATAAATTTCTGCACAAAGTAATTTTATGTAACTAAAAGATTCATACAGAAATTACAGTGACAACTTCTCAAGGCTTGATTGAAACTAATCTTACTAATATCAATCTAAGTTACAATTCATATTATGTGACTGCTTTTACAATGACCAAGATCCCGTCTCCAATTCTGAGAAAATTTAGTAAAAATTCTTCGTCTGCGTTTGAATGAAACACAAAAACGAAGCATACCCAACCGAGTTTTGAAATGGTTTAAGAGTTTAATCATATCATTTCCTCAAAATTTTCTTTTCAAACAAACAGAAAAACACAAGAAGAAATTTCAACAGAAGCCAACAGATACACAAACAAATAACGAGAGGGTGTGTGTAAATGGGAGTACGGATTTCCAGGAGATGAGATTGGAGGACTTGAGTGCGTTGAAGGTGCCAAACACAGTCATTAGTGAGAGTAACTCCAACTGCTTCTGTTGACACTTACAAGAAAGCTCGTTGCTCTGAGTGTTTTTTTGAGAACAGAAAGTTGAAGCGGAAGCTATGTGTCATTACCATTTGATCCCTGTACTTTACCCTAACAATGATATATCCAAAGACTTCCTTTTAATGACTATTTTGTTCCAACTTTGTCTCAATGACAATAAACTTAAGACCAAACTAGAGTTAAATTGTAATCGGGACAATGGATATAGTAACCAACACAAAAAGAAACCTTTTTAATTATTCTGAATTAAACACTATTAGTGTGTTTGGTTCGGGGTAAAATAAGATTACTCTGGTAATCTACCTTTTAATTTAGTCATTAACACGTTTGTTTACCAAGTAATAAAAGATTCCGGTAATCTTTTTATACCAATAGTGATTACTATTGGTAATATAAAGGACAATTAGATTACCAACGCAAGAGGTAATATTAAAATATTACCGAGGTAATCCAATTTTATTCCAATTTTACCCCTAATTAATAATCATTTCGGACACAAATGCTCTCATATGTCCATTAAATAATAATAATAATAATAATAATAATAATAATAATAATAATAATAATTATTATTATTATTATTATTGTTGTTGTTATTATTATTATAATGATTTTTCCTATTGGTAAACATGAGGAATCCGTAGGAAAACAACGTTACCGACCGAATTGGAATGACCAAACATCCGTCGGAGAATGGCTCGTCATTAATTAACGATGGAAAATTTCTGTCGTTAAGTTAAATCATTCCGTCGGTAATATGCCAAAGGATTTGCAATAAGTGGCGAACTAGATGACTTCTCAGCGATGGATTTTCCGTCTACAAACCGTCGGTAAATAATTACATTAACGACAGATTACCAATGTTTAAAATCTGTTGATATTTTTGTCAATTTAACGATGGAAATTTCTGTCAATAATATGTCGTTTCCGATGTGTCACTAATCCGTCAGTATATGGAATCGAAATTTTTCACATGTTAAACGGTAACCCGTTGTTATTCCGTCGATAGTTCCGATTGGTTTAACGACAGAGTTTGTCGTTGTTAAAAGGCAGTCGTAAGTCTATCGTTAAGTTTATCAGATTAACGACAGAAATTTTCGACGGACAATTTCGTCGTTAACTAGATCCGTTGTTGATCCGTCAAAATGGTACAAGATTTTTTTTAACAATCCGTTGTAAATCCGTCGGTAACTTAAATTTTTTTTTAATAATATTAAATTTTTTTGTTATAATTGTTTATTTGGGGGAAAAATCAATAAATTGAGTGAAAAAATGTATAAATAAATATAGAAAAACAAATGTATATACACGAAAGTACAGTAAAAAAAAGTCTCAATAATTGTAAAAAAATGAGTAAAATATAAAAAATAGAGTACAGAAGAGGGTGATGTCATCATGTGGAAGGGGTGCTATCGTCGCGATCAGGCGGAAACGAAGGTGGAAGAGGAGGCCTGCCCATGTTGGCAAACATGTTTTGTATGTAGCCCTTAACCTGTTTCTTTTGCGCTTCCACCCGTGTGGTTGCTTTTCCTTGTACCCTCTAGTTAAAAGTGGCCCATCGATCCTCATGTGCGTCAAGCTGTGACTGTAAACTCTCCAAGCGTGCATCACGTTGTGCTATCTTAGTATGTACGCTAGCCACCTTCGGTGCTGAAGTCTGAGCAGAAGTGGTACTCGGCTCCAAACACCCTGCTGTAGAACTAGCCCCATAATACACATATGCATGCAAGCCAAGTCTGTAGATCCTCTGTTTTTTCTCCCCACCGACAACCTTTAAACATAAGGCTGCATGATCTATTTTTATAGGGCCTTGGCCTCTAAATGTAGACGCGGCCTATGACATCTCCTCCTCCAACATGACGTTCCACCTATCCTACAATAACAAATAAATGTAAACACAAGTTAGGAACATAAAAATTATATGCATAAGTAATTTTAAGCATATTTTTATAATGATGTAACAAATTACACTTGTTTATTTTGACTTCGTATCCACAAAATTTATCCCGTCACCCTTACATGTGTGTGTACGCATAAAGACCTCCATTGGGTGTGGTGTACGACCCAATTCCTTCTCCTGTACACAACAAAAGAATTCATTAGTAAAGGGTATTCATAAAGTTTTGTAAACAAAGCATATAGAATGTAAATAAAAGTTGAATTCAAACTTACAAGAACCTCCTCATGCTCAGTATGTGACCTAAAGCCTCTCGTATGTAACGAAGTACCTGAGCCACTCTGTCCATTCCTTGAATTTGTTGATAGATCCTCTGAAACTCCGGTTTGGCCCAGAAAGTCTTATATCGTTCCCACTGCTACTCGGTCACATAATTAGGCTTGTTATCTCTTTTCCTCAGGCCGCTAATGAGGTCCTTGTATCTGATCGTTGCTTCTTCTTCCAAGCTTTCCTAACAACACCCATTTTTTATGGAAGCCATCGATAATGTTTCTACAAAACAATAAATATAATCATTTTTTTATGTAAATGAAGTTGACAAAATTAATGTGTGAAAATTTATTTGGTCAACTGACCCTAAACTCCTCAAAATAAAAATCTAAAGTAGGCTTTAAAATGGACTTGAAAGTATAGCCATCATCGTCCATCCTCTCCTGAAAGATACAATAGTCTGCACTATAGGATTGGATGGATACATCCTAACATAATTACAGACAAGTTAAACGTTAGAATAATTGAAATTGAATTTAAATAAATAATAAATTTAAATTCGATTAAATACTTACAGTAGGCTAGGGCTGATCGTAATCCATAGTCTGGCATCCTCGTCAGTGTTACTACCCTTTGAGGGAGTAACATGTCTGGAGGACTCAGCTTCCGTCTCTAGTAGACTCTTCGAAATATGAGGGGAAGAGAGACTAGTCTCGTCTTTAATATGCTAGAGCCTCGGTGGAGGTATCTGAACAGCAGGCCCGCTAGAGGCTGTTGGTGTAGTCAAAGTCCTACCTCTACAGGCTCTAGCTCTACCTCTAGTAGTCTGGCCACTGGTCTTGCCACTAGACCTGCCACCGCGGGATGCAATCCCCTCGCCGGATCCATCTATGCCACTACCCCTAGCCATATCTGCATATATTGAATTCAAACATATTAAGTTTATCATAAACCGATATAAATATGTGGAATATTGGTAGCATGCCGAATGCTCCAAATTAATAACCTTACTAACCTAACTACTAAATTGTATCTAGGGTGAGCAAGGGTCGATCCCAC
>WYDK02048593.1:0-10579 GCA_009867345.2 Toxicodendron radicans | reverse complement strand
ATCTTTTTGCCTTTTGCAATCCCATAAATCAATTGAGCTTTTTCTAATCTCACAAAGGAGTTGTGCAAGAAAGGTGACTAGTTGGTCAATGTAATCTTAAAAAGTGCTTTGTAAAGTAAATCATGGTTCCTAAGTCAATCTTTTTGCCTTTTGCAATCCCATAAATCAATTGAGCTTTTTCTAATCTCACAAAGGAGTTGTGCAAGAAAGGTGATTAGTTGGTCAATGTAATTTTAAAAAGTGCTTTGTAAAAAAATGTCAGCGCATTGGATTGGAGGTAGCCACACTTAGGCCATTTCATCATAGACCTACCAGTCAGGTCAATGACCATATGATCAAGGTTCTCAGACTGGACAGACAAATCATCTGGGTTTTCAACAGTTGGCAAACTAAGAGTTGCCCAAATGACATCCACAATGAATTCGACCCATATTCCTCAGCTAAACACAAAGTTCCTACGGATATCGGCCTTTTCAAGATATTTCCTAAAGTTTGCACAAAACTCTTGCACTAGAGTTTGAGAGGGAAATATAGGATTGACAACAAATTTTTTCCCAACCTCTATCTTTAACAATGGTAGCAATATCAGGAAAATCATCCAAATGCACATGTGATTCACAAAGAATCGGTATAAGCACAATGTGCTTTCTAAATCTAGATTCAGCACTAAGGGAGACAAAGGTTAGACATTTACCAACAATAGAAGTTTAAGAAGTTGTTTTTTGCTTTCACATTCTTCTTCCCTTTGGGAGATTCAGCTTGCTTTTTCTACCTTTTGGATTTGGTAGGAGAGCTCTTTGAATGTTTCAGCTTCTTTAGGGGAAGATCATCAGACAGAGGAGAAACACTTAGAGGACTTAGTTTCTTTGACTTGTAAAGTTTGGCTTTCCTTCTTTCTTTTCTTGGATTTTAATGCTTGACGAATGTTGGATAAGAATGATTTTTGGTGCTCCATTGATCACAAATCAACAGTTGTTTGAATGAACAAAAAGAGATTCAAAAAGAATTTAAGAGAAAAAGAGTTCAAGTGGCACACATTTGGTTTGAAAAGAAAAATACCCAGAGTCCCTAGCTAAAAAATCGGGGTTTTAATGATGTATGCACTCTTAAATTCATTGTGGGCATACTAAACCTCAATGTAATTACACTAAAAATAAGAAAATGAATTTGACAACATTCAATTAAGGTGTGATTACACATGACAAGAGTTAACATGACCCAAGATTAACAACATGCATGTGATGACATCCACACAACCATGTGGGCATAGTGGACAAATAAGTGAAGTGCAGTGACACTTACAAACCATGTTAGTAAATTCATAAGAGATATCATAGAGAATGAATTTATATGAAAACATGTCGGTACACTATCTCTCAATGTGGCGACATTGGCACAAAATTAGAAGACTTTAAACACTTATTTAGTTTTAAACAAAAACAAAGAATAAGACACAAGACATCATGAGATGAGCAACAAGTTCACAAGATTTTAAGGAGGCAAGTTGTACAGATCTGAGTAATCAATGATGAAAAAAATCTCAATCTTAACAAGACATACTAAAGAAAAATCTCATCCCACATAAATCATCAAATAAAACATTATTTGCTCTTATAATAAACATAAGTATGAATACAAAGATTCTTCATCATAAGTGTGTATTGTGCCCTCAAGGGGTAAGCGATAATCCTAGATTTGTATTGTTTTGTGCTTAAGTTTTGTGTCTTCGCCGCGGCGACGTCTGGAAAAATTAGAATGCAGCGTTTTGCTATAGTTCTTTTGTTAGGGTTTTAGGGTTAGTATAAAAGGAAAAAGTTTGTTATTTGAGAGAGAGACCCAGACCATAATTGAGAGACGCAGCCTTGGAGCCTTGGTAGAGAGAAAAGTGATTTACCCTCTCTCCCTCTCCTTTGTTCTTCTTGTTTTCCTCATGGATTAAGGTTTAATCTTTCTTTTCTTTTACATTTTTAGTTAATTTTTATTGTAATCTTTCCTTTTATGTTTAAGCAATTAGTTGTTGTTTACTAGGTTTTTAATGTAATCTAATTGAAAGCTTGTATTTAACATATTCTATTTGTTTAATCTATTCAAGCATGTTCTTGATTCATTCATTGTGTTTAATTCAATCTTTAGATGATGTTAGGGTTTAATCATCCTTGATGGTTGTTAATTGATTGTATGAGATAAGTTTGGGTATTGATTGATTTAGTTGTGTTAGAGTATACGCCCTACCAAATACTACTTAGTCTATGTCTTGTTCTTAATGAGTTTTCGTTCACTAGGTTAGACTATACGCCCTAGCTAGTTTAGTGATGACAACACTAGGTTAATCCCGAACGCCCTACGGTAATACCTTAGGCGTAGTATTAGATAATAATACCTTGAAAAGACAAGAGTGCGAACCCTAGAAAAGAGCAAAGTGAGCGGTAGTTTGGTGAAGAACATGTAGCCGAATGATTGATTAGTTAAAGACCTAGATTTTCTTTAAGTAGTTAGATTTTATATTCATTTATTGTTAATTTCAAGATCTTTGATTTTTATGTTCATTCTTTTCTCGAGGCTTAGTTATTAGGATCACTAAAGCACATCCAGTCCCTGTGGAATTTACCCTTGCACTTTGCACATTGTACTACAACAACCACTCGTTCACTTGCGAGGATTTTAATTTGATTGCATCAAGTTTTTGGCACTGTTGCCAGGGACTTGAGGAGTGTAGCATGAGGAAACCGTGTTCTCTTACTTTGAAGCCACTACCCAAGACTAACGTTATAAACCGTTAAAGCCCTTTTAATCTTGACAATGACAAAACCCTCATTAGTGAAGTGTAGTTTGAAAATTAGGCTTATGGAGTTTGTTACCATTTGATAAACTTTACTCATTAGCATAGAATAATCCGGGATGTCGAAGGGTGGATTGAAGTGGGGATCACCTACTTAGGGAATCGATAGAGAGATTTGGTCAATTCATGATTTGACTTTTTGGAGTATTAAGCATTTTCAATGAATAAACTTGTGACACTCTTTGAAACTCGAATTGCAGTCCATAATGGGTACTTTCATTTCAGTTTAAGTTTATGTTCTTTATTTTTTTATTTTTTTTTCTAATTTTTTCTTTTACTTTATTTCTTTTACTTTTCATTTTGTTTTTGTTGTTTGATTTTGTTTTACTTTGCTCAAGGACGAGCAAATCTTAAGTTTGGGGGTATTTGATAATCCTAGATTTGTATTGTTTTGTGCTTAAGTTTATTAGGATTTTAAAGTTCTCTCTACTTGGTTTTGATCCTGACTTCTATTTAATTGTGTTTATTTCATATTTCAGGATAAAACGCTTTTGAGAAGTGAAACATGGCAATTCTGAGCATTTCTGCGATGAAAAGCGACATTCCTAAGTTTGGTAAAGTTCGGAGGCAATTAGAAGAGTTTTGGATGCATTGGAGTCATGTGGAAACCAAAGAGATTGAAGATCCAAGAGAAGTAGTTCACAATGGCGAATCCGTAAATTCAGTATCAAAGGAAGAAGAACTTTGCCGCGGCGACAAACGTTCTGGAATCGTGAAATCATTGTGTTTTTGTGTCTTTGCTGTGGCGATGTCTAGAAAAAATAGAATGCAACGTTTTGCTTCAGTTCTTTTGTTAGAGTTTTAGGGTTAGTTTAAAAGGAAAAGTTTGTTATTTGAGGGAGAGACCCCGACCATGTTTGAGAGAGGCAACCTTGGAGCCTTTGTAGAGAGAGAAGTGATTTGAGAACCTTCTCCCTCTCCTTTGTTCTTCTTGTTTTCTTCATGGATTAAGGTTTAATCTTTCTTTTCTTTTCAATTCTTTTACGTTTTTAGTTAATTTTTAGTGTAATCTTTACTTTTATGTTTATGTAATTAGTTGTTGTTTCCTAGGTTTTTAATGTAATCTAATTGAAAGTTTGTATTTAACATATTCTATTTGTTTAATCTATTCAAACATGTTCTTGATTCATTCATTGTGTTTAATTCAATCTTTAGATGATGTTAGGGTTTAATCATCCTTGATGGTTGTTAATTGATTGTATGATATGAGTTTGGGTATTGATTGATTGAGTTGTGTTAGAGTATATGTCCTACCAAATACAACTTAGTCTATGTCTTGTTCTTAATGGGTTTTCGTTCACTAGGTTAGACAATACACCCTAGCTAATTTAGTGATGAAAACACTAGGTTAATCCCGAACGCCCTACGGTAATACCTTAGAAATGAGAGACATTTTCCCCAACAAATCATACAGATTGCAAACATTGTTTTTCTACCCCCAAACTTAAAATTGACATTGTCCTCAATGCCATACAATAAATAACAAGGAATAGAGAAAACAAAAGGTTAAGCAATACTCCCATAGTGATTCTGTGATGCGTATTTGTTGAAGTCAATGCTCGGCATCCAATCATCATCTCCACAAATCATCTAAATATGCAAAACAAGAAAACTCATAGTGCTCCAAAATGTTAAGACACATCACCAATTAATTAGGAAGTAAAAACTTCAACCAACAACCTAATTCTAAGAAATAAATGAAAAACACAAAAAATAAATGAAAAATAAAATTAACAAGCACAAAAAAAAAACACAAATCACTTTAATCTCAATTTAATCAACACAAAAGTATTTTGAAGACATTTAATGGTTGGGTGAAAGAGGGTTGAGAGAAAATGAGAGGAAGTGAGAAAAAGAGGGGAAATGGCTATTTATTATTATTATTTTTTTTTTCGAAGAACGAATGTTGTTGCGGCGACGTTAAGAACCCTAATTTTTTTGTCAATTCCCAAAACTTTGCCGAGGCGAAGAAAGACCTTCTCCACGGCAATGGAAACCAGAGAGTTTCTCGCCGCGATGATGAAGATGCTTCGCCGAGGCGACATGCTGGAAATCGTAATTCTCACTGTCCAGAGAGTTCTTCGCAGCGGCGAAGAATGAACTTCGCCAAGGCGAAGAACTGGAGTGTAAGTGTGACTCATTGGTCAAACAATATAAAGAGAACTCCCCCTTCCCTCATGCCCCTTTTCATTTTACATTCTTTTGAATAAAATTTCAACCTTTTTGAGTTCTTTTTCATAGCAACAAGGATCATTTGGGCAAAATCTCTTAAGAAGTAACAAAGTGTAGCTTTCATCCTTGCAAGTACGAAGCCCTCTTAATGGTAGATTTTTCATAAGCATTGGGGTCTCTACATCTTAGAAAAATTAATGAAAAATGACTTACACACTACAAACAATGTAGCTCTTCCACAAAGTGATATGAATCCAACAAAAACACTCAAGACGTTAGAAAGTCATAATACTTCAAGAGACGCAAAGCAATGTGGACACATCACTCACATCATTCACTTCTCAAGAGAGAAACATTTATCATGTCATGACACATATCAGTACACTTGCGACATTAAAATGAGGAAAATTTTCTCATGACTTTATTCAATAAAGACATAACATTTACTCAAGCTCAATTAGTCCAATAGAGTTTCTGAAGTTCACAAATTTTTGAAAATCTAAAGCTTTTGTAAACAAATCTGCTAGTTGAGAGTTTGTGTTTACATGTTCAAGTGAAATTATTTTCTCTTCAACTAAATCTCTTATAACGTGATGTCTAATATCAATGTGTTTAGTCCTAGAGTTTTGAACATAATTCTTTGAAATGTTAATTGCACTTGTGTTATCACAAAACACAGTCACCCACTCTTGATAGATGCCATAATCACTTAAAATTTGTTTAAGCCACAAAACCTGTGTAACAGTAGCTCCCTTCAGCGGTGTATTCAACTTCAACAGTAGAGGGTGAGATGGAATTTTTCTTGTTGCTATACCAAGTTACCAGGTAGTTACCAAGATAAAAACATCCTCTTGATGTACTATTTATGTCCTCTAGGCTTCTAGCCCAATTTACATCACTATAACCAACCAAGGTAGGAAACAATCATGAGAAAACCACAAACCAAAATCACATGTACCTGACACATATTTCATGATTCGCTTCACAAATGTCAAGTGGAGTTAAGTTGGATTAGATTGAAATCTAGCACAAATACCAACACTGAAACATAAATCATATCTACTTGTAGTTAAGTACAAAAGACTATCTATCATGCTCCTATACAATTTATTGTCAACTTTCTTCACAGTTTCATCTTTGGACAGCTTAAGAGTATAACACGTTAGTGTTTTGGCATGTTTGCCATTTTCAAGAAATAACATTTTTAACATGTTCTTGGCAAATTTAGACCATGACACAAACATTCCATTTTTAAATTGTTTAATCTGAAGGCCTAAAAACATGTTCAACTTTCCTACCATGCTCATCTCAAACTTATTTTTATTAAAGAAATAAATTCTTGCACATGAGTATGAGAAGCAGAAGCAAAAACAATGTCATAAACATAGATCTGTGTACACAAAAACTCACCATCACAATGCTTAATGAAGAGAGTTTTGTCAGCATTACCTCTCTTGTAGTTGTGGTCAAGAAGGAATGAGGTAAGCCTTTCATACTAGGCTCTTGGGGCCTGTTTTAACCCATACAAAGTTTTCTTCAACTTGAAGACATGATTAGGTTTGTGAGGGTCTTTAAAACCAACAGGTTGCTCTACATAAACTTCTTCCATCAACATACTATTTAGGAAGACACTCTTTACATCCATCTTGTAGAGCTTTATGTTTAAGCAACATGCAACTGCTAGTAGAAATCTGATGAACTCTAGTTTGGCTATAGGTGCAAAGGTCTTGAAGATCCATTTGGTTCTAATTATGTTTATTCCTTCAGGCCGAGAAACCAAACACCAGACATCATTCCTTTCGAACTGTTCAAGTTCTTCATGCATGGCAGCAATTCAACAGTCATCCTCCAAGGTTTGTTTGACATTCTTTGGCTCTGTAAGAGAATCATAGCACAAATGCTTAATTTCACTCAATCTTCTTCTTCTAGCAACCATTATCTCTAACCTTGTGTCTACGCCGAGTTAGCAACACGACGCTAGATTCCATATCTCGATCAACGCAATGTAGTCGTTCTTGACACCTAAGCATGACAGATCGTCAAGCCAGTCTCAATCTTTCTAGTCAACAATCATCAACAACTCGATGTACACGCCAACAACTTCCCTGTGAGACTTCATCTTCGAATTCCAAGCCAGGTCGACTAGGACCACTCCATCCTACACAACATTAACTCCAATCGTCCAATCGTCCAATCGTCCAATCGTCCAATCGACCCTGTTCCCACAATTCCAATCGATCAAACTAGCTCAACAATTGACCTTTTTCAAATAATTCCAAATGATTGGATCAATTCACTAGACGTCTAAAACAATCGGCTAGACTCAACCTCTCTCATCGAGCAGGAATCCCTCAACATTTGGAACAACCAGTGCAGGCCTTTTCTCGTCAATCAAGACCCCTCTAGATCAAGCAATGACAAAGAAGCTCGCAGAGATGGAGGCAATGATCCAACTGATCCCTAGAGTAGCGACCTCGATATAGAATAGTCTACCAAAGCTACGTTAACTCTCCGTTTGTTGATTCGATCGCCTTCATAGAGATGCATAAGAAATTATTTTTCCCCAACATGAACCTCTACGATAACACGACAAATCCCGATGATCACATCGCTTCCTGAAAGCAAAGGATGTTCACAGTTGTAATACCTCACAATCTTTGAGAAGCCTGCATGCGCAAGAGCTTTAGTTCCAACCAGATTGGTCTTGCTCTCCAATGGTATACCAACCTCCTGAACAACTCAATTGTGTACTTCTCCTAGCTCTTGGACACCTTCTTCGAATAGATCACTAGCAGCAAGAAGCTGGAAAAACTCTCAAGCAACCTTTATTGAGTCCACCATCATTGTGGAGAACCACTCTTGAACTATGTTAGGTGCTTTAACCGCGAGAAGGTGTCCATCCCATACTGCAACCAAAAGACCATTGTCGATGCCTTCTAAAAGGGTTTCCTCCCCGATGGCAAGCTCTACAAAGAACTCACCAAGTTCAACTACATTACCATGTAGGACATGCTCGCTCGAGCTTGGGTCGAGATTACATGGGAAGATGATGAAGTCCATCAAAAAAGATACACGTCTTATGATAATCAGAACGATGATCAATGCACCAAATAGTTTGACCAATGCAGTAACACGCAACCTACCGAGCCATATCCCATATCCTTAAGATGTTAACAAGCCCGAGATAACAGACGCCCACTCGACTGCCAGCCTGCTCGAATACCAAAATACAACCTTAATGTCGAGCTGGTAGAAGTTGTGGCCATAATGAAAGGTATGAGCGACGTAGTTAGATGGCTTGCCAAACCGAAGAACCCCGACACGAAGCTTAACACTATTAAGTAGTGCGAGTTCCACAGCGATCATGGCCATAATACCACTGACTGTATAACTCTCCGACTCAAATTGGTAGAGCTACGCAAGAGGGGCCATCTCTAAGACCTTCTAACCGATAAAGGAAATAACACCCTCGCTCAACAAGCCAGTCGAGCTACAGCCTAACAAGAAGAACGAGTCTCGAAAAGGACTGTCAACTTTATCTTTAGAGGAGCGAAAGTTAGCAGAGTTAACTATTCTGATGCCAAGTGACATGCAAAAGTCATGGTCAATCCAGAAACATGCACCTTGTCGTCATCGTCAGATGTGCCGATTGATCAGACAATCAACTTTGTCAAAATTGAAAACAAAGGGCTCATTAACCCTCATCACGACGCCCTCGTCATCTCAATACTGATCGTAAACCGATTCATCTAGAGAATCCTCATGGACAATAACTCATCAGCCAATATCCTATTCCTGAATGAGATGGAGATTGACGAGTCCAACATCAACCGTTAGTGTACCATTCTCACCGGGTTCAGCGGCGAGCAAAAATACACGATCAGAGAGATTGCTCTACCATTCTACATTGGTGGAGTCAACCTCAACATGACATTCATGGTCCTAGACAACTCTTCTGCCTACAACTTCATCCTTGGATGACCGTGGATCCATAGCATAAGGTCGTCCCTGTTAGAATAGGTGCCTTGGAACCAATCATAATTTTGTAATTGACTCTATGTACAATGTTATTTTATTAATAAAGATAATTTTATAATTTCGTGTAATTCGTATTTAAATATATGTTATGATATATGCCCTTAGAATGGTAGAACTGTGAAGAGGGTATCAAGTGTTTTAAACCTTGATTGTGAAAACCTTATGAGCACTTGTAGTGGCCATTCTATAAACATCCATAGCCCAAGTATTATTTTGACCTAGGGCATAGATAATACGGTAAAACTATCATAGTGTTGAACGACCCCGCTGAGCAGTAGTGACAGTTCTCACATGTTAAAGTTGTTTGATGGAAACTTGGTGTGACGTATGGGTGCTTGTTTGCAAGTTCATTGGACTGGCCCACATAGGATTCCATTTAGATGGTAACCCCAGTGTCTGTGGAATATATCCTTTAACGGAAGGTGGTGCATGTGATTCTTAGAATTGAGATCACCAGAGTGTCGTGTGTAAATATTGATGTAGTTTGGCTACATTGAGAAATACACTATGACTATGGTGGATTGACAAATGATTCATCACTTCTGGGCACAAGAAGAGTTATCTCAAAGCTTTTCAGTTTATGGCAATGATTGTAAATCTGTGACCACAGTATAATTGAGTTGTTGCTCAAATCCAAATTACGTTTGGTCATTGGTCCAATAACCGAATGCCAATATTAAAAATATATATATTATTAATGTTTATATTAATATCAATAATACTAATAATAAATAAAATACCTATTCTATTCCATTTAGGAATATAATTATTCCTATTCTAGTTTGGAATAGGGTTTTTTTAATTGCACTATATAAATATAATTAAAATTAGGTAAAAGTAATATTACATTAACCTAGCCTCCATGGATTTTTCAAAGGGAGATAGTGAATTTTTAACCAAAAAATTCCAGCCCCAATTTTATTCCTTAGAGCAACAATTCAATCTAGCAAATTGAATTGTGTGTGAGTAATCCTATCTTCGTGTGGATATCGTTCATACAGTCCTTGATTGGAATGATTAGCAAAATTATTGAATCCAGGGAAGAAGCCTTCAAAAGCTAGTATGAAATATTAAATCTTTAATGTTTATAGATTTATTAATTGCATATTAAACTAAATAATCGATACTTGGATCATGGGATTATGTGTTAATCGAAAATTGGTTTGAATTGTTTGATTTGATGATTTGATAATTAGGGTCTTGATTTGTTGATTGAAAATTTAATAATTGGATTAACCTTTTTTTTGTTGATTGCTGTGCTGGATTAATTGGCCTGTGATTTGTTTTTTAATAAATAAGAAAAAAAATTTGAAACCCTAATTGCACTATTGTGCGCGATAGAGGTGTGCAAAACCTAGTACCCTTAACCAATTTTGCATTTGGCTGACCCGAACCGAATATTCAGGTTAGACTTTAAGTGTACCTGGTAACCTGTAATGCATTCTATTCTTTTTAATTAGTATATGTAAAACTTATGAAAATACCTCATATGAATATATATAAGGAAAATATACAACAAAAGTATACCGC